>QLOT01022407.1:0-18212 GCA_003313875.1 Russula aff. compacta | reverse complement strand
GTCGGAGTACAACCTAGAAGGTGAATGCCATAGCACCAAACATCATGGCAGCAGCGGCAATGACAACAGGAACATTCATCCTTGCAACGACGCCACCGACGGCTCCGCTCTTCTTCTTGGAACCTGAGCCAGTCCTATTGGAGTCTGAAGTTGAATTTCCACTGACTACGGACGTTGAGCTATAAGAACAAAGAATTGCGTCATCGAGGAAGAAGGGACGCACGAGAGAGCGGTAGGGGGTTAGACTTGTTGTCATTGGTTTCAAGATAAGCATCACCCATTGGGCGGTTCTGACAACTGATGACTGGGGTAATATTCAACGCGGGTTGGCGCGCAAGAGCATCAGGAATAATATAGCCGGTGGCAACCTCGACAGATTGTTGGAATAGATCATGCTCGAGGACAATGAAGCCAGTATTCATTGCTGGGACATCATTCATGATGCTCTCCCAATTGTAAAGGACTTGCTGAACGTTTGTTAGACCGCCATGAATGTCATAGTCTTGGTGCCATACATCAGCGATAGTTGAAGCAGAACAATAATTGCTCACCTCCAGTGTCAAAGGTTGTGGTGGTGTTAAAACGAGACCACATGACCGGGATAAGATTCATGGCCGTACAAATAGCACGTACACGATCACTAAATGATAATGATCAACCTCATAATCATACTACACAACGAGCGGAAAAACACACTCGATATCACCATATGGAGGCCTCATTACAACAGGCGTAACACCGAGGATATCTCGGATAACCTTCTTGGTCCAACCGAGTTCAGCGATGATCTCTTCATTCGTCAGAGTAGTAAGGTAAGGATGACTCCAAGTGTGGACAGCAATTTGGTGACCAGTGATATATTCCTGCTGAAGAAGCCCGGGGAAGGAAATGCATCGGGAACCCACGACAAAAAGAGTTGCAAGGAGGTTGACTTGTTGGAGATAAGAGATGAGGTTAGGAGTGTAGACGGCAGGGCCATCATCATATGTGAGGCCCCACTGACGCTGCTGTGGGCAAGTGGTGACATCAGTGGAGCGTGTGCAACCACCACAAGTCCACCAGCAAACGCTCGAGTTGGCCGCCACCGCCGGGTTAGCAGAGCATCCACCAGCAACAGTAGGGGGGATGTTAGGGATCTCAACGCCAGATTGAGCAACTTCCGCGATCCACTGCTGAACTTCAGGAGAGTCTGTGGGCGGTGGTTTATCAAGTGCTGGATAATTAGCTGGAGACAACGAGGAAACTAAGTGACGCGAAGAGAAAAACGAGGGGGGAGGGATTAGATTATTTCCTCTGAAAGAGGTAAAATGCTCACGACTAGGAAGACCTGGCGCATTGGGAATATTGCTAGGCTTTGTTCCAGCAGGGAGGGGGTTCGGCATCAAACTGGTAGGGAGTGGGGCTGCATTGACGACGATGGAAGAGATTGGAACAGCGGTGGGATTCTGTGACTGCAAAGAGAAGGATAGAGTAGCGCCAGTGGGTGTAGGAAGCAGAGATGAAAGGTTGGTGCCAGAAGCAAGGATGCTAGAGCCAGCAGAGCTACCGACAACGGTAGAGGCAGAGATGGTAGAGGTAGAGCTACCGCTGCTGGATGAGGTGGTTGTGACTGCTGTACTGGATGAGGCAGAGGCAGCGGCAGCGACCTGACGGTGGTGGTGAAAATGGTTAGCATGAGCGAAGGCAACGGCAGGGAAGGAAAGGAAAGGAATTATGTGGGTGGAGAGCTTCATTGTTGGGTATTGTGAAAGGAAAAGAAAGGGAGGGAAAAAGAGTGTGGCCGGGTTGGAGACGGAGACGAGGCGATTGATGAAAAAAAAGTTGGGGATATAAATATCCACTACCGTTGTTCTTGCCGACGCGCCGACAGCATTTTACATACAAGTCACATGGTCGTAATTTAATGCTAATGCTTGGCAGCGGCTTGGAAACAAAGCGGCAGACGGACAGGACAGACACACATGCATAATATCGATACGGTAACGAGCAGAATAAATCACTCTCTATCCTATCCTTTATATCACCCCTGCCTGACCTTCTTCGCACGAGGTTTCTCAAGGTCAATTTCCTCGTTCTCATCTTCTTCATCACTCTCTTCGTCTTCTTCATCAGAGTAAAGCTCGTCCCCTCCTGCATCTCCGCGGAAATACTCAATCGCGTCAGGGAACACCTCGTTGGCGATCACCACACCCAGCTGTCCATGCCTCAGTCTCAACATAACTTCTCACAGCAATCAAAACAAAGCTCACATCATGGTAGTCCCTTGCAACCTCAAAAAAGTTGAAGAAGCTTCCCTGGTCGACCAATGTTTCACCATCATCCCCATCAACTTGAAGGGGGTACAGCTTTGTCAGATTCTTCGAGTCGTCCTTCCAGTGGATTTTTGTGGCCTATGTCACGCGTAAGAACTCTTCTAAATCCCTCGGCCGACAAAAACAGACCTGAGCTGTCACATCGCGCTCCCACGAGAACTCGAGCATTGAGAGTGTGATGCCATCCGAGTCGGGCTCCTCATTGGCGGCGGCGTTCGATGGCTCGAATTTGTATTCCTTCTTCAACACCGAGTCGCTGAAATAGGGATTTTCCTTGAAGTACTAAGTAGTCCCAACTCAGTGTCAAATCAATTTTCAATCATCACAAACGGGGCGCACAAACTCCAAAGTAAACACTTTGGGTTCACGTGGATCACGGACAACCCATACATCTTCCAAGTAGCTCAGCGCAAGCCGATCTGCATCATGCTGCGCCTGGAGCGCGAACAGTGAATGCTTCAACAGTGCGACAGGCCAGAACTTGGGAATGCTCTTGAGTGCCTCACGGCGTTGTTGGTATACAGGAGTCAGCTGCTCCTGCGCACGACGCTCTGCAAGTAATTCATGAGTCATCTAAAGACAACGCGCTCATGTGATCATAGAGGCACAAAGAGATATGCCCACCGAGAATAAGCTCGACACGTTGGATTTTTTTCTGGTATTCGGTTAGGATGCCGTCCTCTGCATCTCCGATATCAACATCGGCGAATGGATCACCATTTTTTGTCGTATCTGCGCCGGGCGAGCTACGCTTTTTACTGCTTGACATGACAGGACCGGAGAAGCGAGCAGTGGTTGTGAAAAAGATACTCAAAGTCTGTTGTCGCACCGGCCGGAAGTGAACGGCAACTCGCGAGATTGGTAAGATTTCGACCGACGACTCGGCCCCAAATCTAGAATTTAATATAATATGGATATTCGTAGCAGCACAAGATGTAAATAAAACGACGTGCACGAAGGAGATAGACAGATAGCGTGTCAATCAACATGCCTCTTGGCACCCAGTTCAATCTCCTCCATCTGCTTGTCTGAGCGCCGCATACCACGGGTCACCCATTGTGCATTCGCCCCAGACTTCAGTTTACCAAAATCTAGACCGAAACCCGTACCATGGTGACTGGAGCGAAAGCCGGGACCATTGTAGTGAATGGCCTCGGTGAGAGGAAGAAGGCGGGGCCAAGCGACATAGTCAAGGCCATGTATGATGATGAAAAAGGTGGAAAAGGCAACAAGAGTAAACCAGAGAGCAAAGTAGTATATTAACGAGTAATCTAGAAACAGAACCGAGGTTAATCGAATGGACAGACCAGACGAAGGCACACTGAGCTCGACATACCGGATGTACGTGGCAAAGTGAGGCCGGCAAGGATCATGAACAATGAAAAACTCAAAATGTAGGGAACCTGAGATGACAGACAATAATGATCAGAAATGCGATAATAACTACTACGGGGACCTACAGCGCGGAGAACCAATGGTCGCGTGTCTGTTATCAAAAACAGCGCAGAAGATGGGCCCTTTCGTGGAATCCAGGCGCCTGTCATAAGGTCATATGCGTCCTTGCCAAGGCGGATGAGTAGGGAAAATCATTCTCAAAGTAATCAAACCCACTTGACGAGCACCATCAAAGTTGTTGTTCTTCAGATATCTCAGCGCTGACTTCTTCAAATCATCAAATGCTCCCTGGCGCGTGCGCTTGCCAGTGCGCGTGAAATCTGTCTTCAAAGCTCCGGTTCCAGCGTACGCTTTGGAAATGAGATCGGCGTGTTCCGACCACACTGGAAAGTCATCATCAGAATAAGAACAAAGAAGGGTAAAGACCGTTTTCGTACTCTCACGCAAGGCGACGTCAATCTCCTCGTGCTGATCAACCTCATCCTTCTCAGCTAGGATGCCTGCAGCCTTCAGCTGCAAGTTGAGTATCCACCTTGCGATGGCAGCTTGCGCGACATTGGTGCGATCTAGATTGTCCATGCAATTTGTCCTAACGACACCCAATTGCCACTTCACAGGATCCTGATGCTTCGAGTCAAGGTGAAAGTAGCTAAATGGTAGATGTGAGACCACCTTAATGGCAGCTGCTGAAAGACGTACCCGTCTCGCAATAACTCATCAGCGAGGCTGTCGATCAGAAGGCTGATGCGGTCCCAACGCATATGTTTGCACTCATTGTGGAAGTCGAAGTACTGGTATTTGACTTGGGATACGTTTGCCTAAAGAAGTCAGACTAGTAGTAAACAAAATAACTTAGCGTATTCACTTTTGCGACGTTACGCTCGTATGCTTCCTTGACTGGCTTTTCGTACCCCTTTTGGTCGACCAAATTGACAAGACTCTGATCTCCGTACAACGAGACTTGCTCTTGAAGATGACGGCGCGTGGCATCCACCTCAACGACAGGTTCAGTCCACAATAAAAGAGTCCTCAAGCGGGATAGTTACAGTGTTCTGTAGCTCCATGATTTGAAGGTCTGGCTTGTAACGCAAAGTGTTGATTTCAGCCCAGAAAACTGGGACGCTGCCGCGGATCTGGACAAAGCTCAGCGTCGTAGCGGCCTTATTTGGATCGGCCTGGGATGGAAAAGTAGCAATCTGTTCCGTCTCGTTGAAATTGGCAACGTGACCATCATGGTCGATGCCACGCCTAAAGTACCTAGTTCCGGCCCTGAACCGGGAGCGCCGACTGATGAGATATAGCTGTAGCTTCCGGCTGTTGACCATCACTGTACGTGTGTCAAAGGCTGAAAAGCATGTCAGCATGATACTTCACGTGTTCGACATGAGGACTGGGTACACACTTCCGTTTATTACGGGCAGAATGTATGCGCTCATCTGTGTAAGGCATGAGAACAACCGTGTTAATGCCCCTCCACAACTCACATCGTTGTTGGGGTCAGAGACGGATATATCCATGAACCTTGATTGTAGAAACCTGCAGGAAACAGTGATGAGCTTGGAATGCGCTTTCAGGGGACCTGGCCTCACTTATTCCAGAAAAACCTATCGTCTGCCTAAACGCTGAAGGTAAGAAAGAAGGTGTCCTTTAGAGAGGGTAACACGTACCATTTCCCACATGGGCTTGCCCTCATCGTTGTCTCTTGCCACATACTGAGCTTGCAAACGCCGCGTGACGTCAAATTCATAGCTATAAAGAAACTGGCCGCTGCTCAAATGAGAGCGAACAAGTGCAAGTAGATGTGCTTCCACCGGGTGAGAGGGTCTAGAAACTGAGACGCCGGGGTCTAATGGGAGGATGTCAAAGTCTACGGCGAGGTAAATGGGGTGTCCCAAGAAGTGCCCCTTTAGCTCTCGACCGGTAATCACGATAAGGTATTCTGCTGCACGTCCATGTTTAGTCGAGGCAAAATTCTGGTCGTTGGAAGAACCTACATTGGGTCAACGAGATCAAGCCAAAAATCCCATAGATCGTCTTCTTGAAGCGTTTTGCTGAGGAGGGTATCGCAGAGTTGGGCACTGTCCCGTTCAATAAGTTCAACAATTACGTGCCATCACTCCGACGCGTGCATAGGACTCACAGTCAAGCATGATGTCCCCTGAGTGCCTATGAACGACTAGAGGTCTAGTAGCAGTTGGTTCCGCGGGTGCAAGAATGTAAGAATCATCGTCGTTGGTATACCTATTTTGCTTACTTAGACGCAATGAAAATTGACAGGGAGACCACTCACAAGTTCAAACGCTCGTGTATAGGCTTCATGGTGGGTTGTTGGAGAGGAGGCAAGCCACGTGCCGAGCCTGTTTGGACTAGTGGGTGGGAGCAGCAGGCACGGAGGAGGTAAGTGGAGGTAGACTGGCAGCTGCCTCGCCAGCGCCTGTTTGCCCTCGTGCTACCCACTCGGTTGGCGCGTGCACCAGCCAACCAGTATCTGTCCGAACCTCAATTGATCAACCATGAAGCTTACCCCAGAGCTACTTGCTCAGGCTTCATCTGCACTTAATCCCGTCAAAGAACGTCAGCTCGACCTTCGCGGTAAGTCCACAGATATTCGTCTTGCAATCGTCCGCCAACTGCCGTGTCAGGATACAAAATTCCTGCTATCGAAAATCTTGGTGTGACCAAGGTGCGTATATGATCTCACTTGCCTAACATCTTGGTGGACGCATTATTCGTAGGACCAGCACGATGCCATTGACCTTACGGATAACTCACTCGTCGCCCTAAGTAATCTACCTCTCTTGAGGCGGCTACACACACTTCTTCTCGCCAACAACCGGATATCCACCATCTCACCCTCTTTGCACCTCTCCGTCCCCAATCTTACGACCCTCATCCTCACAAATAACAACATCACAGAATTAGGCGATCTTGAATCACTAAAGGGAGTCAAGGGACTCAAGTACTTAAGCCTGCTAGGGAATCCTGTCAGGGAAAAAAAATGGTACCGCGAGTGGCTTGCCTGGAGATTACCAGGACTGAGAGTTTTAGATTTCCAGAGAATTCGTGACAAGGTGCGCCCCTCGCCGCAGCCAGAGAGGACATGCGAGTTTAGTTGGAGTTGTAGGAGAGACAAGCAGCGAAAGGCTTGTTCTTGACCGTAGACGGACTCCTGAATTCCCTCGCTACCACATTATCAACAACTGTGTCGACAGGCGCGACAAAAAACGTCACAATGGTGGAAGAGCCTCGCTCTGTGATTGCACCAGGAAAGGCAGGTCGACTTCTGACCAAAGAAGAGGCCAATAAGGTCAGGGAGGCCATCGCGAAGGCCACTTCTGTAGAGGAAATCCGCCGCTTGGAGAGAAGCCTGAAGGAGGGCTTCCTGCCGAGCATGGAGAGCGTGGGGGCATAGTTGTTCATCTCACTATATTTCTTACGCGCATGCAGTACGCATATGCATGATTATCAGACGACTATGTACGCAAGGCTTCTCCTAGGACTTCCCATACATCCAGGTTGTACTTCGTTACGGGGTAGTAATCCCATAATTCCCGATCCATAGCCCGTGAAATGCCAGAGAAAGGAACGCAACCAGGTTAGCAAGCGAGCTATACCCATGCAACCTCGCGAACTTCGCATTCAACGTCTTCATATCTGACGACACCTTTAGACACAATCAGTGGTGCATGTAAAGTGGTCACAGAAAAGGCTGACGTCTGGATCGTGGGCATCCTTGCCTTCCGCTTTCTCCAACTTAAGTCGTACTGCTAAGAGCCTATGAAGCAAGTAAGGAGGAGTGACAAGTTGAGCTGTCATGTTACATACTCGCTCGTAGCGGGGCCAATCCAAAAGGAATTCAGTGCCTGTGAGACGGTCACAACAGCCAAAGCGTATGCCTGGGTGACATCCGGGACTGTAGGGTCTGTAATATGTGTAATGACGGCACTGTGATTACGAATCCAGGCAAGAAGCAGGCCTGAGGAAATGAGGGCGTTAAGATTAAAATATATAGGAAAAGTGCGCTGTTGAAGGAAGCCGAACTGGTGCCGGGCTGAAATGGTTGTGACACCGAGGATAGTCTTAAACGAATGAGGGCTCACGCAGCGCCTTGTAAGCTATTATGCCTGTCAACGTGAGAGACATCAGGGAAGAAAAAAGGGACATGGGGTATGGTCAAACCTCCAATGAATGTCACCCATAGTGCTGCACGGCGTGGATGACAGTCAGGTCTGTTAGGTTCAACAATGAATACATGTCGACTTACACATCCCAAATGTGAAAGAGAAACCCAGGGTGTAAAGGCCTCTGAGGTTGAAGAGGCCAAAGAGCGTACCGAACGTCATGCGTTGTGGTGACATGTCAAGCGGGGGTTGAGAGAAAGGCGCGGATGCGAATGTGTGAAACAGTTATCAGATTATATATTGTATGGTAGTTCAGTAGCTCGAAGCCCTATTCAACCTGCAACGTCATGCAGACTGCGGGGCATTTATATCCGGCAGGCTTATAATACAGTAACATTCTATCTACAACTGAAAAAGTACGAAGGGAGTGCGAGTTGTGGCACAAAAAGCTTCTCAATGCATCCGATCCCAATCGCCGAAGCCACCAAACCCGCGTCCAGGGATGCCTCTCCTCCTGCCGGGCATAAAGCCAGCTGGGCGTTCTTCCCTACCACTGGAATGTAGGACGTTATGTTTGTCGACGATCTGCCAATAGCTGAAGTTACCACCACATCGCAGGGTTGGTGCACGTACATCATTCAAGATGCTAGCAGATTTAGTCAGAGTGGACAGATACGCCGTGAGTTGAACGTCTTCATATTCCTGTCACGAGCCATAAGCGAGGAAAGATGTGGGGTTAGATGAAAGTAGTGGTACAGTTTCAAACTCATCTCTGAAACCCTGGCTGTCACTTGCCGGGAGTGAGGCCACTAAGGCAGCCAGGGACCGTATGGTGGCGTGATACTTTGGTGCAGAGCCTGGAACTGGGATAAGAAAAGTGTAATGTATGAAGTAATGAGACATTCCTGAAAGAACATCCTTGACATAGCTCACAAGGACCAGGATTCGATCATGTAGCATTTTGACCGCGGCTCGTTGGGTTTGAAGATGAGATTCAACTGGAAAAAGTAAATATGTAGGAATAGGCCGATGGATGTCGAAGTAAACGTACGGCTAGTGCCACCTTCGCCTCCACGGGCCGCCGTGTCAACTGCAATTCTCTCCGCCTCTCCTGTCTCAACAGTAAACGGAGCTTCGATGTATACGGACCGCGGAGACCGCTCGCGAATCTCTATTGTCGGTTCGTATGCCTTGATGGGTAGATGTCCTGGTGTCACATTGACGCCTACGGTATGGATGGGTTGCAAGATCAACAGGAGAGGATTTGAGCAGTATATAGAGAACTGGATGACGTTACGCGGCAGACATATGGAAGAAACGGGAAACAAACCTGTTCATGGAGAGCAATGTGCCTTTGAGTGGGATGTGAGGCAACAGTGTACCATCCAATGAATTCTAACGAAGGAAAGACCTGCTTGTCTAGAAGCAGCATTCTCATCAATGTACCATGTATAGAGGCCACGGGCGCACATTGTTCCTTTCTAACGTTGAAGGACCCATGGTCAACCTTTTCGCCTTGCTCCACGGCTACTTCAAATGTGTTAACAATCTCGACCTCACGGCCATTCTGAGTCCCGAGGAGAGCGCCGAGGACTAAAGAAGAATAAGACCAAGAAACCCGCATAGTAGATTAGAGGTGAACCGAAAGGCAGGCTAGCGTTTGTCTGCAGTCGTAGACGGGTTAGATGTTCCGAGATGTTTAGAATTGGGAGTGGATGGCTGGAGTAGCAGTGTGATTAGGGCCGGGTTAATTCATCGCATCTATTTGATAGGACCCACAGGGAGAGGGAGAGACTAGACAGGGTGCTTGAAGGAAGGACAACAGATTGACCGCCTACGTCCATGGTGTTACAGTAAGGGGGATGATGGTGGGTTTAGATAAGGGATGGCACGTGTATGGTATAGCTCGACGCGTGAAAGTCGGCCCTAAACATCATTATTCTTTGCACCGAGCGCGTCGCGCGTCGAATCATACACACACACAACCATGTCCGGGTTCGATGCTGATCGCGTTTACTCTGTCTCCGTATATCAAAATGGCCCGTCTTTCTCTACAGAGTCCCCGTCAGAAACCGAGAAGCTATTGCTTGACTTTCTTCTTCAGTATCGCCTTGGAGGTGAATTCACCTACCGGTACGCGTCTGCATTGTCTAGCCATGCATTGGGCTGATACGTTGGAGTCAGAGACAAGCTTCGTGCAAATTTACTTCTGAAACACTACCAGTTAGAAGTAGATTTGCGCCATGTTAGTCTCTACAATGACGAACTCGCGCACTTGATACAGAATCAGCCCGCTGACATCTTACCCCTGGTGCGTTGCATGCATTTCACAGTGATTTGGATCCGTTGATTCTCTGTCAGTTTGAGAATGCCGCTACTAAAGCATCACGAACCATTCTATTTCCCCTCGAGAGCGATCCCAATGAAAGTCCTGAAGCGACTTCGCATTCCATTCCCAAAATTCAAATTTCCGTCAAGTCCGGCCTGAATATGCTTCAGTTTCGTGATCTCACGGCCCACACCATGAACAAACTCATTCGGATACCGGGGATCGTCATCTCTGCGTCGGTACTTTCCTCCAGAGCAACGAAGCTACACTTGCAATGTCGTGCCTGCCGATCTATTAAAATAATCTACCCTGCGGGTGGGTTGGGCGGTTTAGCTGGAGGGGCAGAGCGAGGACTGCCTCGCGTGTGCGACGCACCGGAGCCCGAAGGGCAGAAGAAGGATTGCCCCATGGATCCATACCTCATCATCCACTCCAAGTCTACATTTTCCGACCATCAAACCCTTAAGCTCCAGGAGGCGCCCGATATGGTCCCCGTTGGAGAGCTACCACGGCATATAATTCTCTCGGCAGATCGGTATAACACCGCTCAGGTTGTCCCCGGCTCTAGAGTCATTGCCACAGGAATCTATTCTACATTCAATTCGTCAAAAAATGTAGGCAGTCGTCCAACTTCTGTGCTTTAGGTTGATCAAGTGTGCCACAGAAATCTGCTGGCGTATCTGCGCTACGCACGCCTTATCTTCGAGTTGTCCATCTTGAATTGTCTTCCCCATCCTCCTCAGGCACAGGCGGTCTAAACCCCTTCGGCGTTCAATTCACCCCCGAAGAAGAGGAAGAATTCAATGAGATGGCCAGGAGTGAAGGACTCTATGAGCGCTTTGCAAAGAGCGTTGCCCCAAGTATTTTTGGAAGCTTGGGTACATTTTGTTTTCGGGCTCTTTCAGATGCCAGACTCACGTTTTCCAAGACATCAAGAAAGCTATTTCATGTCTTCTCTTCGGCGGATCAAAGAAAATTTTACCAGATGGTATGCGGTTGAGGGGAGATATTAATGTGTTGCTGTTGGGTGATCCTGGAACGGCAAAAAGCCAGCTTTTGAAGTTTGTTGAGAAGGTATGACCTCTTTGCAATGTGTCCTCACGGTTGACGACTCCTTCTGACAGGTCGCTCCCATTGCTGTTTACACATCGGGCAAGGGATCCAGCGCTGCTGGTCTAACTGCCTCCGTTCAGCGTGACACGATCTCTGTATGTTTTTTCAAAAAATTCAGGTTCGTCATTGACTTGGACCCGAGCGGGAATTCTATTTAGAAGGAGGGGCTATGGTGTTAGCGGATACGGGTGTGGTCTGTATCGATGAGTTTGATAAGATGCGTGATGAAGACCGCGTCGCCATACATGAAGCCATGGAGCAACAGACCATATCCATAGCAAAAGCTGGCATCACAACTGTTCTAAACTCTAGGACGAGCGTTCTCGCGGCAGCCAATCCGGTTTGGGGCAGGTACGATGAAGGCCGTAGCCCAGGCGAGGTGAGTTGTTCTGTCGGCGATTATTGTCTCATGCTCAACACTGCCACAGAATATTGACTTTCAAACTACAATACTATCCCGCTTCGATATGATTTTTATTGTGAAGGACGTGCACGATGAACAGCGGGATAGGGTGAGTGAGGTTCCACTCCTTCTCGATCAGTTTACCTTACAGCCACCAGACAATCGCCAAACATGTGATGAACATCCACATGAATCGGCCAAACGCGAACGGTGAGGCCGTAGGCGAAATTGATATTGACAAGATGAAACGGTACATTTCGTACTGCAAGTCGTACGTTGTTGTCTGCGTTCTGTCTCATGTGGTCCCAATAGCTTGAACCTCAGGAAATGTGCGCCTCGACTATCGCCGGATGCTCAAGAAGTGCTGAGCAGCCATTTTGTTGGGCTTCGGAAACAAGTTCAGCAAGTGGAACAAGACAATGATGAACGAAGTTCAATTCCTATCACTATTCGGTCTGATTATCTTCTCCCCTACTTTTTTTTTTCTTCCCGCCTAACTGATATTGTCGTGGTAGACAACTAGAGGCAATTATCCGAATTTCCGAATCGCTTGGGAAAATGACGCTGTCACCAGTGGTACAGACCTATCATGTAGAGGAAGCAATTCGGTTGTTCAGGTTCTCTACCATGGATGCCGTCTCTGCAGGCTCGGTAGATGGCCTATCACGTGGAGAGCTCAACCAAGAAATCAACAGGATTGAAAAGGAGGTTCGACGGAGGCTGCCCGTAGGATGGAGTACGAGCTATCAAAGCCTAGTGAGAGAATTTGTAACACAGCAAGGATACTCCAACCACTCGCTCGAGAGGACTCTCTTCTTGTTAGAAAAGAGGGAAATCATTCGATTTTCTAGCCAGGTTAGTGGCTGCATTATCATTACCTTGACTTGTCAACTTGAACTGACGGGCATCGTTACTCGAACAGAAAAAGGTCGTCCACAGGTCAGTCCCACTGTGGTCTATGAAGCTTTGTGCCGGATGTACTGATAGCTCGAAAGGGTGGGTGTTTGACCATGTCATGTATCCCTCCGTTAGTTGTACTTTTTTATACTACTGTATCTGTCATCACGTGAAATGGTATACCAGATTTAGTGGACCAGGCCTCGATAGCCCGCCTCGCCTAAACATGAACAGCGACAATGATGAATCCGATAGAAGCAAGATTAACGTGCTGCGTTCCATCCCCGGTCACCCGGTGGCATCCTCGACCAATGTTACTGCTCAGCATTCCCTCCAAGATAACCTCCTCTCGAAAGAACACCCGGGATCAGGCATTTTCACCGGCACCTCTGCCAACCTCCTTACATCGTTTGGCCACTCAACTAGCCTAGACCCCATTTCTACACCAGACACGACTTTGGCGAGCGGAAGTGATTTACACCCCATCGGCTTGCACTTTCGCGAGGGCTCCGGAAACGCGCGCAAGCTTCAGTCTGCCGTGCGCGCAAACGTTCCCGAAGACAGCGAGGAGCGCCTACTACATGCATACTCTTATCCACCCTCTCAACGTGCGACCTTCTCTGAACGAGTAGCCGATCTTCGGTATCGTGACTCTCACGATCATGCTCCCATCTCGGCGCCTACTGTATTCTCGCCTCATGCAGCTCCACTCTCTCTGCCTCGGCTTGACAAATATATATCTTCTTTACCCCTTCCGGCATTTTCTTCGCATTCGCGGAGTAATACAAATACAAAGAAACATAAGTTCGTGCCGTTAGATCGCCTTACAGCCACTGGGAGGAGCATCGAATCCCTCGAGACGAACTACAAAGCGAAGCCAACCTGGAGAAACTGTAGATTGATCCTCAGTGGCCTGGTGAGCGGTGTGCTAGGCGTGCTTGTGAGTGGGACTCCATTCGGCTGTTTTGCTCTACTGGATGTGTCCTAGGGGTCTAGTGTTATCGCTACATTTTACAGTTTGAAAGGCTTGTTTAACACTGTCCAGATATTTGCATTAATCTTGACCACGATTGGTGCGTGAACTATCCCACCTCTCCGTCATTCTCTCAAACTTTATAGTCTAGTTCCTCACAAAGGCCATAATGTGTTGTCTGATTGGCGGCAAGTACTTTTGGGAACGATGTCAGTGCTCCCTAATCCATCATAAGTCGTCATTGAATTAATTCCTGCAGACCGAATATCCTAGCACTCAATTTCGCGTCGACTCTTATACAATCCCTAATACTTCTCTTTATCTTCATGGCATTTGCTGGGTTACTCTTATACGGGTTTTATGTCTCAGTTACCCCTTGCAAGCGCTATGATCGTTTGGAGGGCTTTCAACAGCCGGACAGGAGTAGTGGACGAAGCATCGTCATCACTAGTTTTCTGCTAGCTGTCATATACCTTCCTCTCAGCACTATGGCTGTCCATGTCATAACCTGGTCCGATGATCTTTGGCCTGTACCAAACCCATACCTAAATGCCACAACAAATCCTCCTGCCGTCGCTCCGTTGGGACCTCCGGACCAATTTCGAGATCCTTTGGACTTTTGCTATACGACCACCATGAAGAAGAATGAAATTAATTTCGCCCCTCCAATCTTCGTAATGGCAATTATAATACTCTCTGCCGTAAGTCAAAAACCATTCATCCACATCACAATATCCCACTAATCTTCTCTAGCTGACCATTTCATACCCTCTTGCCCTGAGAACACTTATTAAACAATCCGTACCTATCGTTGACAAGTTCACGGAACTTGGAAAACCAAGGAGTATCAATGAAATGGATCAGGAATACCAGCGGCTTCTTGAGCGGGGTCAGAATCCTCTCGCTTTTTTGTATTCGGGTATGTGTATCGCACGGCGCCGATGACTTATCTCCCACACCAGCACAGGCTATCGACGCGACTGGGGAGCCTACGAGTCCATATATCTCTTCATGAAATTCACTGCACTACTGATCGTTGCGGTGATTGATCCCGACAATTGCTTCTTCCGCACCTTCTCTAGGGGGCGGGTTGTTGTCATTCGCCAAGTGCTTCTCGTGGTCGTAACAGCGATATTTTTTGTTATCCAATGGACATTCTCGCCTTTCCTCGATCCAGTCAACAACGCCAGCGAGTGGGTATCCAGGTTAAATTATGTACTAACATCTCTTGTTGCTTTACTGGTTGCACTTGACGTGCCTGGTAAGGATATCCTCAACGGCCCAATACTCTATGCGTAAGTGTAGGTAGCATTGTGATCACTTCACCATTGAACGCGATTGCGATCCCAGGATATACGGCACAACTTATAGCTTGACAATCTGTGAGCCTCATTTGTATTTAGACCTCGTTCCTCTGAAGACAGTACGACAGATTTCGTGGTTATCAACTGGAACATTATTCAACACCTAGTTAAAAGTGAGTCCATTGGACATTGACAGGTGTGGATATTGAGCCATCCCTAAAGGGTTGGCGGGGCGAATTGATTTCAGTGTGTCTTATCTCCATATCTGTTACTCGGCTCTTTGCTACCCATCGCATTACATAGGTATTGATATGTTTTCTCCCCGGTGAGTTGCCACGTTACTAACTATGCACTCACTAACCACCTTCAGACTCGACATATCATCCTCGTCATCGCACACGAGAAGACGCATTTGGCAAGAAGCTATTACGGCTCTTTTTTTGACCAGTCCCGAATGCAGGATTCCTAATAAACAACCCATGCACTATATTCAGGCTAGGGATTCTGAGTACCCACCGTACTTACTGGACTTCCAAGGTTCTCCGGCAGAAAGACATGTTGAGAATATCAAGGTGAGCAGAAGTGGTTCAACCGCTTGTCAATTTCTGACGCCTATGGGCTTTGAAGATCCTGCGGGAGGTTGGCACGGCTAGCTACAATAAAGCTGTAGCGAATTCGCAGGGTTCTAATATTTCTCGTCTCTTGCATGTAACAGAGCAGATTCAGCGAAATTTTGTCGGGCCAGACTGTTATTGGAGAAGCCCATCCAAGCACCTGTCTCCGGGTTCTACCAGGTGTTTCGGGAACGCTTGGTGGTTACCTTTTCCGCCTACCTTGGTTCGTTTCTCCATGAGGTTTAGATATTGTGTATTTTAATACCCACATCCCAGGTCCTTCGCTATGACGATGGCCCCTTCACCGTTTTGGACGACCTATCCGATCTCGAGCAGTACGTGGTCCAGAACTCCAAAACAGAGATCCAACGAAGGCGGGAAATTCGAATCGCACTGCGAGCTCTAGACGGCCAGAAAGTTCACTGGCCTTATCTGCACGTCAATGTGAGTGCTCTAGTTTATTCCCGGCAGAAGCTTTGACGATTACAGACTAATGACACGAGCACGTCCTGGTGTCTCCGTGGCATGCGGTACAAAGCGCAAGCCTCGACTTATTACGAATACGGGACACTAAATATTAAGCACAAGGGCTATCTGATATGGGAGGACTTGCAACTTGGAAGCGGCTTTGATGTGGAAATTATGTACGACAAGCACGTCAGCGTGGACGGAGGTACCATCGGTATCAACGACGAGTACGACCTCACTCCAGCACTCGCACGGTTTCTTGACCAGAATCGTGTGCTTATCCATTCTCGAGTGAGCGGGACCGAAGCTCTATTGGCGGGTTATCGTCAGTTCTGCCAAAAGGAATGCAGGGCGAAGGCGGATGTTCTGTCGTACGGGTTCCTTTCACGAGTATATGACCACCCGAAGGATCCAGAGAGAATTGCACAAGATTCTATCAAGCACGAGCATGACCTTCGCGTCAGACAATTACTCGTTGGTAACGAACTAGTCTTTCGCATAACTTATGAGCGCCTGGCCGCTGTGTCGACTACGGAACTAGCGACGTGGTGGTATATTTTTTGGGTTTGTATTGATTGCTTTGCCGATCTCTACCTTAGTGTGTCCTAATCCTGTCTTCCTAGGATGACTTTTGGAGGAGAAACTGGGAGACTATCAAAAAGCTCAGACAGTACACTCCAGACTTCGACCCCCACTATCCCTCATCTATTGCGTACACACCCCTACCCCGCGCCGCTCTGGAAAATTTTCTCACACAGCGAGGCTTGCTCAATAAGGAGCCAAGGCGAGGCGACTTTATTGACAATGGATTTCTGAACAAGGTGTACGTGCGCCTTTACGACATCGCTTTTCACGGATCATCCGAGGTAGAATCGAGTTCATTGTACTGTGTTATACGGGGCTGACCAAACCACATAGGCCAACATATTCCACCTCGGCTACAACATGCGTAAGCTTGACATGGAAGATATTGATATCGAAACACGAATCCCCCTCTCTACGCTCGGCACTGGAGTTGGAACGGACTACGACGACCCAATCATCCGACCACGACCTGCATTCCGCTGGGAGGGTATTCTCAGCGACCCTCTGGTAGAGAAGAAACCCGGCCACAAACTGCTCTCGAAGTTGGGCGTCTGGTTGGGGTTGACGCCCTATTGGAGAATAGGTGATGGGTCGTTGGGAGTCGCATTGGACGTTCATTTAGAAGGAAACCGCTATGTCCTATCGGACAACTTGCAAGGCTGATCGCAAACACTCCTCCATAGTCTGTGGCTACGCAGATTTTTGGCGTTTCTTTACGGGCGCATCATCATCTCTTGAAACCTTGTGTTTCCTCGATAACTGAGGCATCGCCGCCGGGGGTGACTTGTCGACTCGAGAAAAGGGACGGGATTTCGTTTCATTTTGGCTCAGTTTTCTCTGCCTCTTCTCTATCGCTTTTTTCAGGGCTCGCTTGCCACCTTCTGCTGCCATTGCATCATATCGAGCTCTGAGGAGCAGCTTCTTCTTTTCAGCTGTTTTGAATGATTGCATCTAAAAGCGGCTTATTAGAGATAGAGAAGGACCCACCTTTTTTCAACCAAAACGCCGTTTTGCCGTTTTGCCGTTTATTCCTCTCTTCCTTTGTTGCGGCACTTAAAGCTTGCTGTTCTACTCTATCCCGCTTGTCCCTGTTGACGAAACTCTCCGCTCGTTTGACGGCAAGCGCAAGTCGTTCCACCTCTGCCTCCCGTTCTGGACGAAGATGCCGAGGGGAGGAAACGAGAAGCTTGCGAGCACGCTTTAGATTGTCGCGCAACGTCACGAGCTCGCCTTCACGCATTTCCGGTAGGAACTTGTAGTGATTTTGAAACATAGTGGCATCAAACTCGCCACTTAACTGCGAGAACCGTGGATCACGGACTTCCTGGTGAATCAAGGCTCAGCACAGCACGCGTATGAATCTATATAGTACTTACCTTTTTTTTCACCTCTACGATCATCCTGCGACGTGAGACGGGTCGCTTTGACGTGACTTCTGTTGGCCTAGTGAGAGCGATTGATTGAGAAAGTTCGGACGACGGTTAGCATTGCGAGACCCACGCATTCTTGCTTTTCCGTGCAGCAATAGCAGTGTCTCTCTCTGGCTCCTTTTCGCGAGATACATCTTTCTGCTTCCTCTCCTCGTCACGGGAATCATCAGATTGTTGATCTTCGGTCGAGTAAGACTCGTAACTCTCCTCTCCGACATCCAAGTCGGCATGAATACGATCGAGCGTCCGCTGGGCCTTGCGCAGAGCG
>QLOT01022402.1:0-25520 GCA_003313875.1 Russula aff. compacta | reverse complement strand
GATAGTCGAACTGCCCTTTCGAGCTTTTCCTGGACTAGGCACTGAAGCCGGCTTGGACACGCCCAAATCGTCAACACCCGTTTTAGAAGGGGAAGTCCCGAACTTTCCAGGGCTATCACGCCTATTGAGGCATGTGTCAAAGCACTCGGAACAAGAGGGGCGGCCAAGCAGGTCCACCACAGGACTATCGCCAATGTTCTTGCGGCATCCCGAGCAATGAAAGCATTTCTTGTGCCAAACCCGACCAGCGTTCTCGACGAACCCACCCTCGCTTTTCAAGATTAACACGGAACGCGAACATTCGACGCAGTTCCCCCGTGACCCACCGTTCTGAGAGAAGCAAGAAAGGCACATGTAGCGCCTTCCAGAAGAGTCTGCGGGATCAGGATATACGGTTGCATCTGGTGTGAATGGTGCAGAGCAGACATGGCAATGGAAGCTCTCCAGGGTTTCTTTGGGTTGAAGTACTGACCCATAGACCTTGGAGAGTTCAGAGGAGTATGGGGATGGGATGACATCGGGAGCTGACGAGATAATGTCTTCATTGATGATACTGTGTTTGATGGGAGAGGATGGGAGGGATTTGGTGGCAGAAGCAATATGTTCTGAGACGCGAGACGCTAGAACAATATCACCTTGAAGACCAGGAGATGGGGAAGAACGCTGAGCTACAATGCGTTTCGGTAGGGCCGATTGGGGAGTCGAGGTTTTGGCAACATAAGTCTGAGACCACCTGTCTTTGTTGGCGCCTTGAGCGGACTGTCTGTTCCACTGTATGACGGGGGCTTGAGAGAATAAAGTGCTTGAAGGAAAGATGAAATAGAGAACCTACCTACTGCCGTACCGCCACACTTATTACAGCGAGGTCCTGAGACAATATCACCACAACGACGACAGAACGCCATGCTGTAAATATGCTAAGAGAGTTGAAAAGTTCAAGTTGAACGGGAATTTAGATTGTGATCACGTGATATGTCATGGTCGTGGTGAGGTCACGAGGTTTGGTTAGTCAGACACTCGCTCTCCTCTCCTCTCCTCTCTCTCTGAACTCAATCTCCTCCTCTGCGCCCTCCCCCACTCCCGTCCACGCCAGTTCTCAGATGACAAACCAATATTCATTAACAAGGGAACTCCTCGAGGGTATGAAGCGGTCTGATCTACAGAGGGTATGCAAGGTGCGTGTTGACTTCACTTCGGTTAATTCTAATGCGCACGCGTTTAAACCGCGCAGGAACGTGGCCTCAAAGCAAATCTAAAGACTGAAGCAATGATCGAATTACTACTTGACTCTCCTCCGTTTGTATTCTTACTTCCTTCATTTCGAGAAGGCTTACCTCTCGTTATCGTTAGCTCACAATCCGTTCGTCGTCCATCGCGCCATCGCGCCGTGTCTACCCGCAGTGTCGGTCGACGATCTTCAACCCGGTCGCGTCTATACTCGACAAGCTCTATGATTATACACTCAGAAACGGATGAGGATGAGGACCATCATGCCGTCAAACCGGAATCCGAAGCCGCATCGGGTCTCCATCCCGGCCCTATGACGCGGACCAGGAAGGCTCGGGATGCTCAACTACGACTGGGCGTTGGGCGTCCCACCGTTGCCGCAGGAAGAGGTCCCCGGACGGCAACCAGATCAGTTAGCATTGCAAAGGGTACACGTTCACGGAGTGGTCGTGGGGCAAAGCCCGTGCCAACTCCCACTGTGGAAGGTTCGTCTAGATTTTGCCGTTCCCCTTTGCCGCTTACCCTTTTGATAAACTGTTTTTGGCGCAGGTCTGTGCTTACTTGTTTCGTCGTTAACGAGTCACTTGAACCGCACCCGATAGGCACTCTCGAGGAAGCGCCACTACCCCCGTCCAACCACGGGACCCCGCAATCACGGACAATTGAGAATGGTCGTATTCGTAGAGCTTCCACCTTGGACATTAACATAGACCAGGCGGGTGTCAGGGCAATCATAGAAGAACAAGTGCGTATTCCCTTATTATGCACTCTCCTTTCTCATACTTCCGTAGGTCCGGCCCCTTCAACTTACAGTTGCATCACTACAGAGGCAACTCCAACAACAGACATCAGCACATGCTCAGGAATTAGCTGCGCTTAATGACAGGGTTATGACAATAATGAATGAATTGCGGCAGTTACATCGGCACGCAGAGTCCATTCAACTTTTAAGAAGCTCTGTGGAACAAATACAAACGGAATTGAGCCGTGTTCGACATGGTCGAAGTTCAGAACCCTTGCATGACCCCACGAACTTCTCTGCCTCAGCAAGCATTCTGCCTGGCAGTCCCTCCCATCCAACAAACGTCAGGTAAATTTCAACATATTCGTGATTCGAGCTTGTTGGTGATCCACCCTCCTCCACAGAGCGCACCGTCAAATCGAACCAAGTAGACATTCACGAGCACCCCAATCTAGCCCTGCATTCGAGTACCCACCACCCCCAGCAGGCTCACCAGCGAAACCACCTTCTCGGGATGTACCAATACAAATAAGCATTCTAGGAAAACGACAACGATCTCCGGATGACTGTGATACCACTGCTATATTGGAGACTGACCAGGAGGATACTGCGGACAATGACCCACGCGCCACTATTCACCGTCAGAGACGAAAGCGTGCAAAAATGGAACAACCAGTGGACGATGCATCCGAGGCACCTCTTGTAGGCCCTTCGAACACAGCGGCGGACGGGCAACCAGAAAGTAGCACATCTAGGGATGGCTCATCGTCTGAAATGACTGTGGCGAGGCAGCTGGTCCCCTCGCCTACAGTAGCGGCCACGGGGCGGCCCTCGAGAGACCGCGTGGTTGGTGACGTGATATTCACAGACCAGGATTTCGACTTTTTCGACAACCCGACTAACCTCCAGCCGGCTGAACCTCACCCAAACCCCTCACAGACATTGGAGAATCAACCTCATCCCTTTACATTTGCCTTTCCTGGCGTGGCACAGCCACCCGTGACCTCGACGCCGGTTCCCATTGGGTCATTACCCGATCCGTCAAGCTCACCTACTCTGAGCACCCTTCCGTATCCTGAACGACCACATTCTCCAAGTCCCGTGCCAATGCCCCACCGGGCTGTCCTCACACGACCGTCGCAAAGTGAGGCATATCACCCTTTCGGATCCCCACCGGGAAGCAGGAACCTACTAGATTCTTTGGCTACTCATGGGTCTGTGATCAATCCCGCTTCTTTGCTCCGCACGCCCCCACGCCCATCTCACGACATGCCGAGCCTCGACTCTGACCCAATAAATGGTCGGCGGAGATCCTCCAGCAATGATGTCGGTGCTGGGTTAGGTATGACTTCGGTGCCCGCGAGAATTGAGGAGACACCAGTAGCCCTGGTGCGGCGCACGATGTATGGTACCGAGTTGGAAGGGGACACGAGATTTGGTGACTTCGGCGTTGAGGGCGTCGCAACTGGCTTCTGGGCTGGTGTGAGATTTTGACCAATGAAGTCGAGTGTCGATCAATTGTCGTTTTAGCTGTAATCCATATTGTTATTCCCTATCATTGTTGCCAGGAATGTACCACCCGATTTTTTTTTGCAGCACCCTGTATCTATTGGATTCAAACATGCTAACAATGGGGTGAAATACGTTAAGTTACACGAGTACACACGTGCGATGGGTATCCGGGTATGCTAAGATACCGCTAATCTTCCCAAAGACGAATTGATAAATAGGTATTGTAGAATAACGGAGTTTCGAAAGCTTAAATAGACGGGGCGAAAGAAACGACTTCTTCGTAGAGAAGTTCCTTGAGTTGTGCCTTATCAAGCGGATCTTTTCGATCTGATCCGATGATGAGACGACGACGAAAGCAAGGGCGTTAGATTGAAGTGCCTACCATCAAAGTCGAAGTAGTCGGGATCCAAAAATTGTACAACCGGCTCGTCGTCAGGGTCATGCTTTAGATGTAGAAATAAGTGCGTGACGACGAGAGAAAGCCGAAGGCACATACATAGGACGAGAGGTATGGGTGCTCGAGTGCTTCGTCTGCCGTCAATCGCTTTTTCGGGTCGAAGGTCTGACAAGGGGCATTAGGCTCAAAACGAAGCCACGACGCACAGGACCGGATGGGTCGTGCGGCTTACCAGTGTCTTGTTGAGGAAATCAATCGCCTCTACAGAGGCTTGAGGGAAGAGCGCGGTGAACGGCCGCCGCTTGCGAATGGGCAATGATCGGATGTAATCGCGAGAGCGGCGGGACGTGATGCCGTAGAACTCCTCCAGGGTAGGGGTGCCGATGACGTCGAGGATGAGATCCAGTTGGTGGCTGTAGTCACGGCCAGGGAACAGAGGACGACCGGACAACATTTCGGCAAGGATACAACCTACTGCCCAGACATCGATGGCCTACTTTGTATAAGAAAGCCGGAACAACACGATAGAGGGCATTTCGCGCGCTCGCACCTTGGTATACATCTTGAACGATAGCATAATCTCAGGTGCGCGGTACCACCTGGTAGCCACGTATTCAGTCATCATGCCTACATCCTTCCCCCCTTGGGTGCCAGAGGCCTTCACGCTCCTCGCCAGACCAAAATCGCACACCTTCAGGTCACAGTTGGCGTTTACAAGGAGATTGGCCGGTTTCAGGTCGCGGTGAACGATGCCAGCGCTATGAATAGATTTGAGAGCACGCAGGGTCTGGTAAACAAAGTACTAGAGAACTCCATCAATATCGACGCCCAATACGTTATTGGTATTCTCACCTGGCAGTGGTCATCGGTGAGTTTCTGTGTGCGAATCACGCGATGTAAATCCGTTTGCATCAATTCTTGAACGACTATCATACAGTATGGATATGCGGAGGATATGTCTGGGGCCAGATGCACCTACAATAGATTTCCTTGAATCCTTCTAGTGAGGGTGGTTTGATAATGCTTAGGATGGAGACGATCTAAACATCGGCTTGTCAACCAGGGCATCCGGAACATGCACGAAGTACAACTTGCATTCTCATTTACACAAGTTTCTGAGAAGAAGCGCAACAGTTTCAATTCACGCAGGGTGCGCAAGCAGAACAAGGTGTGCTCGAAAGGGAGCACCTTCTTTATCGCAACTTGTCGTCCGGATGGCTTGTGCAAAGCTGCGACTACGGTACCATAAGCGCCTTCACCTAGGTTGTGGAGGAGCTTGTAGTCGTCGCCTATGATAGGTTACGTCTAACTCTAGGTGAGATTGGTACATTGGAGTAAGAACGCACCGACTTCGAACTTGGGAAGGGGCTTTGTTGCCTTGGTACGAGACATTGAGAGGTAGAAAGAGAGAGGGTTGTTACGGGTGCAGTCCCGGGGCAAAACATCATAATTGTCATGATCATCAACATCAACCTGATAAATTAGGGCAAGAGAATGTCCTCGGACGGTCAAGTTCACACGCAAATTTGATTCGCCGGAAAAACCAAACCATCAAAATGAGACGGACAGTATACCCGGGCGTTTGAGGTGAGTTGGAAAGATATTTTGGCGACACGGTGGTCAACATGTAGCTATGCTCTCAGTGATTGTACTGTATACGCTACATTCATCCCATCCTAGCCAACTGCCATCATCAATCACCCCACAAGACCGCCTACAAACATCACGATCACACAGAGGTCACTCTTCCTCATCCTCCTCAGCTCCCCTGCGGAGGTGTCAGCTGGACAAAGTCCAATCGAAGGCCACGTCGACGTACTCAATGTTGTAGAATCGAAGCTCATAAACGTCCTTGCCGGACGCAACAACCCGGATATAATCCCGCAAGGAATTTTTCTTGAGGAATTTTTTGGTGAGGTACTTCAAGTATCGCTTTGAGAAGGGGATGTTGGCGGTGACAGTGATCCTATGATTTTGACCTGTTGGGACCGTTAGCTGAAGCCAGTATAATGAGATACAAACTTGGAATAGAGACCATCACGCGTGATTTTGACTTTGTCACCTAGCTGGCCCGCCTTGTTGTCGACCTTAATACGGTCGTGGAGGAACTTCTCAAACCCTCCCTCGTCAAAAATTTCGTCATTTGCGGGGCGGGCATAATCAATGACAAATTTATGTTTCGCGGCGGGAGTCTTAGAAACGGGAGCCTTAGGCTAGAGAACACGGTTCAGCCTACTGAGAAGGGAACTCAGCAAAGCGAGACCGTTGCACTGACCATTGCGAGCGTGAGCGGATGGAGGATGGCATGGCAGTAAGGTTCATGGGTTGTTTTGTTGATTATACAGCTATATCGGTACTTTCCGATATTCCCACGCTGGCCAATGCCTCAATCACACTCTGGATTGATTTACAATAAGTGAGCGCGACACGCGATGAGTCCTGCGCTTTCGCAAGCCAAAGTTGCTTCCGCGCAACTACAGGGTGATTTTTCCATAAAACCAGAGGCTGTGCAGCCAGTATTATCAACATCTGAATGGCCTCTCCTTCTCAAAAATTATGACAAGCTTCTGGTCCGCTCTAGCCATTTCACCCCCATTCCTTCTGGTTGCAGCCCTCTCAAACGCGACATCACATCCTACATTAGGTCTGCATTTAGGGCAACCTTCACTCTGTCTCGGCTGACCGTGCTTCACTTGCAGGTCTGGTGTTATCAACCTTGACAAACCGTCAAACCCTTCTTCACACGAAGTTGTCGCGTGGCTCAGGCGAATCCTGCGAGTTGAAAAGACAGGCCACAGTGGTACTCTTGATCCCAAGGTTACAGGATGTCTGATAGTTTGCATCGATCGCGCGACGAGGCTCGTGAAGTCTCAACAGAGCGCTGGTGGGTCATCTTGTCGTATCTATCAGCGACAGAAATAACACTAGTAGCGCTATTTAGGTAAGGAGTACGTCTGCGTCCTACGCTTGCACTCTGCCCTGCCCAATCCTACCGCTCTTCCTCGAGCTTTGGAGACCCTTACAGGAGCCCTCTTCCAACGTCCTCCTCTCATCTCTGCCGTGAAACGGCAGCTTCGTATACGAACTATTCATGAGTCTAAGTTATTGGAATTTGATGAAAAACGCAACCTCGCTGTGTTCTGGGTCTCTTGTGAGGCCGGTACTTACATCCGGACACTCTGTGTACACCTCGGCCTCCTCCTAGGTGTTGGCGGTCACATGCAAGAGCTCAGGCGTGTACGTAGCGGTGCATTGTCGGAAAATGATGATATGGTCACTATGCACGATGTGTTGGATGCTCAATGGACATATGATAATACTCGGGACGGTACGTGTTTTGTAGACTGTCTTTAAAGGACAATGCTGACGTAGTCGCATAGAATCTTACCTACGTCGTGCCATCCGCCCATTGGAATCATTATTAGTTGGCTACAAGCGTATTGTGGTAAAGGACAGTGCTGTCAACGCCGTCTGTTACGGTGCAAAGCTTATGATACCTGGGCTTCTCCGCTATGAAGCTGACATATCTGTCCACGAGGAAGTGGTCCTCATGACTACGAA
This sequence comes from Russula aff. compacta, assembly GCA_003313875.1. NCBI lineage: Eukaryota > Fungi > Basidiomycota > Agaricomycetes > Russulales > Russulaceae > Russula > Russula aff. compacta. Next base: position 18,081 of record QLOT01022402.1, on the reverse strand, counting down.
AGGCGAGGCTATCGCTTTGGCCATTGCACTCATGTCGACTGTTGAGCTCGCTACTTGCGACCATGGCGTAGTTGCAAAAGTCAAGCGTTGCATCATGGAACGAGACACGTACCCTAGACGTTGGGGCCTTGGACCCAAGGCAATGGAGAAAAAAAAACTGGTAAAGGAGGGCAAACTTGGCAAGCACGGTGAGAAAATCGAAGGCGTTACTCCTGTAGAGTGGAGCAAAGACTATGTTGACTATACGCGGGAGGTTCGATGTGTGCTCTGCGGATGAATCTACCCACCCCTCTGACATTTTTTATCTGGGCAGCATACAGGGCAATCAACAGTCGCACCGCTGGTCGTGGCAGCAGCTGCTGAGCAATCTGGCACTGCCGAAACAGACTCCCCGAAAAAATCCAAGGACATAAAGCGCAAACGAAAGTCTGAAGCCGCCAGCGCGGATACCCTTGCTGCCGTTGCTGGAGACGATGTGGAGGGAGAAGAGAAGAAGCTGCGGAAAAAAGAGAAAAGGGTCAAGACAGAGGAGCCAGCCGCAGAGGATGACGAGGCGAGACGAGAGCGCAAACGTCTCAAGAAGGAGAAAAAGGCAGCAAAACGGGAGGAGTCGTAATCTATTCATGGTCTATCTGCCGCACTATTCTTACTCCGGACTATCCCCGTAGTCTTTGATCCACTTGCATTGTGATTTTATAACCTCCATTTCAGTGACAAAAATCGCTCTGGGAAAGCGCCATGATCGCTTCTGGAACACACGTATAAAGTCCAGGTAGCTACCTGGCATGCTGGCATGGCTGCGTTGCATGTTACTTGTAGTTGCTGATACGGTGGATCCGTGCACATGACTCGGACCTTCGCCCACCGCACAATTCACTAAAGAGAGGCACCCATCGAGCGGTGAGGAAATACCAGCGCGCTGTCAAGGGGGGACGAATGACTGGAGGGTGAAAGGATCATCTAGCGGTGCGGTCGAAGGAGATGTGTTGTAATAATGGCTGCGAGACATCTAGATGCAGACTAGATACAGACCCAGTTGACGCATCTAATCTAATCATTTGCGTTGCGAGATGCATCAGTGATGCTGCTTTGCTTGGCTGTGCCCAGTCCGCGGCGACCGCCTGTCTTCGACATGTTGCAATCGTCAACCTCTCCTGATGTTGGATCGACCACCAAAACACCCCTCTTTCAGAGTAGCACTCAGTATAAGAATTGGCGATTCTCGGCTGAGCAATTAAGGGCAACCAGGACGGCATTGAACCGGGCTTCAGTCGCTGCAATTCGCAACACGTTTGAAAGTGACTCGGTGTGTAGATAGCTGAGTGACGTATCGAGTTCACGACTCGAGAGTAACTCATTCACATCTAGCCTGGCTCGTCTTCGGATGTTCATTTTCTCGACGCCCACGAGGAACATCTTCTCGTCAAGTTATATATCACTAAAATATCACAATTATGTGGCCACTTTCGCTTCCCAGAGGAAGTAGAGGCCACTGGAATTTCCTACTTGAAACGATTCTATCTCAAGAATACAGTGATGGATTGGCACCCCAAGAACGTCATGTAGGACGGCAATTCATTTGTCCCCTGGCCCAGTGTTCACTCCCTTCAGGCTCACAGCCCTCTTCCTTGCTACCAAAACCACCAATCATCCCATCTCGCTCGAATCGTACACAGCAAACATACCACGGACGAATGCGTCTGATGTCCTCGACCTCGAATTCTTGGTCGCTCAAAGTCTCGCATTCGAATTCGCTGTGTGGCACGCTCATCGTGCACTATGGGGAATATGGCTCGACATACAAGTTCGATTTTGCTTACCCCTATACCGACTGTCCGTTGAAGCGATGTCAGGATTTACCCCAGGCTCCCCCGCACGAAGAACTGCAACAAATTCATGACAAAGCCATGCAACATATACGCACATCTCGATTGACCGACGTAGAACTCATATATCCCCCTTCCCAGATTGCGCTGGCCTGTCTATCACTCGCTCACCCTGAAATAGCAGCATTTTGGGCGCGGTCAAAGAATGCTGATGTCGCCCTTGAGGCTGCCGAACCTATTAAACTGACGATTACTCAAGATGGGGACATCCCATCGGTAGATGTTGTACGTGAAATAGATCGGCGGCTCAAGATTTGCAAGAACCCGGAAAAGGTCGTTGGCAGTAAAGCTTATCTAGCAAGGAGGGCCAGGGAGGAGAAAGAGGCCGAATTAAAGAGGATAAAAAAGGCGGAGAGTATGAGGAAGGCAGCAGAGCAGGGTAACCCCTTTGGTGACGAGCTGGCTGGGCGAGCCAACCTCGACGACGACGACTGAAATAGTCGCAAGCATGACTGTTGATCGGGATAGCCCGCAAGAATTCGTTCAAGTTGCCGCAATATATGTGCTCATGACCTCGGGTATACCATGCTGCTTTAGCGCTTTAGCCGCTAAATGGACCACCACACATGGTGTCTGTGCTAAGGTGGCACCATCACCATGGTCCAGGTCCATGTTGAGCAGTTGGTTTGACGTAACATAAAGAGCACGGAGTTACAAGGCTCATGATAGAACATACTCTCATAAAGCCACAACAAACACTACATGTTCTGTTATGTCTAATATCCCAGAGCAGTAAGCTTCCCGAACGATTCCGAATTATCGGTGATCGCCTGTTTGCGCAGCTTAATCGCCGTGAGCTAAAAGAAGCAACTCAGAACGACGTAGACCATAGTAGATTCGTGTAATTACCTTGCGCTCATGGAAGGCCTTCGCCCTGATCTTCCTCTTTTCCTCGAGGCGGTCAATAACATCCTTGTAACCCCAGCCAACTTCGTGAGAGAGGCGCTGAGACTCCGTGAGCCACGGTCAACTTTGAACTGATTGTCAGCTCACCTTTACGGTACAGTACTTCCGCCCTGGCTTCAATCGGAGGACCCGCAAGGCCTCTGGTACTACCATTCGCTTCTTTCTATCATAAGGAGGTGGGACACCCTCGAAGAGCTTCAGGCGTTCGAGGGCGGCGGTACCGCGGGAGGTCTTGTGGGGAACCATGCCCCTAATGGCACGGAAAAGAATTTTGGAAGGAGCGCGATGATGAAAAGGGCCAGATTTTTTGGGGTTGACGATGTGGCGTTTATGGAGGAAGTTATGGTAGCGGAGCTTGGGTGATTAACGAATGGGTATTAGCATCTGATAGAGCACTGGGAAAGGACACGGCACACTTTGTTACGGAAGAAGCTGCCTGAGATATTGATTTCCTCGCATCGCACTACGACGATCTTCTGCCCGTTCAGGATCTGCTTGGATATAATGGAGGCCAGCCGACCGAGAAGGTGACCCTTGCCATCAATGACAATGGGGGTGGAGGAAATGGTGGCCATGGCAAATCTGAGGAGAGTAAGCGGTAGGACATGTTACATATTGCTGACGCTAACCTGCAAAAGAAAAAGAAAAGAGGATGAGTTAGAGGCGGAGAGACGCCAAGTGTTGCGCGTATACTGTTCCTTGTCTCGTGTCAAGATGACCGAGCCGACTCTCAATTGAGTGACAGCCACCGTGACACAAACTGCATAGCTCTTCCGGCAATCTCCACGCACGTGTTTGTGCGTCATCGCAATCGCATACAGTACCAGGCCGGTGCGGTGTTGTGTCGTGGGTCGTAGGGCGATTGAGTACTTTGCCAATGTGGGTTTCCCTCATGTGAACAATTGCAAGCATCCATCGTCAAGTATTCAAGTTGACCGCAATCTATATGTACCAATTGACTACCTTCCTCACTATTATACGAATTCCTCACTCGGTCGCCAGGTCGCCTTTGCCCTCTGTCGAAAGAGGGGGGGAAGCCTGATTCCTGATTGCTTGTCGCCCTAGGCCTGAAGATTCGGTGCTTTCAAGCTGGTACCAACCATAATCCCAACAGCGACGACAGCCTAAACGACCGCGAACGCTGGGCCGTGGGGCAAACCCCGAGCGGAGAAAGAATCTCACCGGCAGGGACCACTTGACCAGCCAGGTTCGGGGTTCAGCACCGTGTAACTGTATCCAGCTCACGCTCGGAGGCAACCGCAAAAGACACACCCATGTCGTTCATCCATCTCGCTTTCCGTACTGTAGCAACGCGCCATCTCGCGACATCTTCGCTTTCCAGACTCCACCAGAGTCGTATTCCGCAGCGTGTCGCTTTCTCTGCAGCTAGCGCTCTCGACAAGGCCCACATCGAGACTCGTGTATTGGACGTTCTAAAATCCTTCGAGAAGGTCCACCCAGAAAAGGTGTGCTACTCAGATTCAGTTGTGTATATATGATCACTCATAGCCTGCCTATAGCTCAAGCCTTCTGCTTCCTTTGCAGACGATCTCGGTTTGGACAGCCTGGACGCAGTCGAAGTTGTCATGGCTGTCGAGGAGGTTTGATTTCACGTTATGTGGCTGTTATGTCATTCCTTGAACATCTTGTGTTGTGTTTCATAGGAGTTCTCCATCGAGATTCCTGATGCCGAGGCGGATGCGATTCAAACGGTACAACAAGGCAAGTCTCGGCTGTGTTTGTTTCCGTAGTAACATAGTCACTTATCCTTGGTCTCCAGCGATCGATTACGTCGCAAAGACTCCGGAAGGTGTGTTCGACTTGATAACAACCGACTTTCTGAGTGACGTATGTTCGTCCAGCTCGCTGACAAGTTCAGTTATTTCCAATTCTATTACACCTCGAATGTCATACGTGCCATTGTTGGAAATTCCAGTGGTACCCGACCACAATGGGCCGTAAAAGTGTGTTTGCTCATGCACCGCTGCGTAGACTATTATATATGTGGATCACACTGCCGCCTCTCAGTTCAACGCTTAACCGCGACACCTGGTCATGTGCCGTGAGATATCCTAGGCGTGAATTGAATCAGTGCTGCGCTGAGCCAAACCTCTGGCATTGGTATGAAACCGCGACAGTTCCAACCAACGCTTTCTGGGACTGCCATGCATTTCTGGCACGCGCGCTGGCCTCTTGTTTCTTCCAACTCCGTATTTGTTGTGCACATCAATGACATTGGCATGTCCAATGCAGGGCGCACATGGTGCAACGGGCACGGGATTTTTGAGTGGACAGGCGGCGATTGGCGCTGTCCATCAAGTGTACGGTAGCCGCGGACTCAAAGTCCTTGTGAGATCATGCTAGTCTGTTCACATATCGTTCATCCTCCTGTAACTCGGCTAGTCTGGCTGTGTGATGTTTCAATATGCTGCCTTCGCGCTAGCCATATTTCTTCTGTGCTATCGCGATGTAGTGCGAAGTGTCATCGATGACCTTGTGACCCGTGTATAGATCCTCGCACTAATTGGGCGGTGGGCCACAATTCATGGTGACCAACAACATGGGTCAGTCATAATGCCGAGATAGCAGGCGCGTTCTCCGGGTGGTCGGATCTAGTCCTCTAAACTAAATCTCAACCATTTCCAGTTATTTACTTGCCGTTGCAAAATATCATTGTATACCACAATTATTATTTTTCAAGTTCCTTGGAATCTTAATATAAGTGAGCAAAAATATTTCCCACATTTCAGGATAGCTGACCACAACTAGAGACATGGGTAGGGCAGGAGAAATGGTGGTCACACTAAGACACGCTTGCGTAAATTAAGTCTATCCATGACAGCCCTGTCCAAGTCATTCCACGTGCGCCGATTGGCATCCAGGGGTAAGTATCCCAAACCTTGCTTCGGGTAGCGATGGTGAAAGTACAGTATTATCGACGAGGATGGTTAGTTGTGGCGTCGCACTAGACTATACTGTTTGGCATTAATCTGCTTCAGCTGGCTGTTTCATAATCCATGCTCGTGATGGGGGAAACAGTCGCATCCCATCTTGTATTCAACGACGCATTGTTCGGCTGTGCTAGAAGTGCGTCGGCAGTGTAGCCGCTAGGGTCAATACTTTGGCCCTATCAATCATGTAGCGAGTTGCCCCTGCTAATGACGACTACAGCCACGACAGAAATTTCCGTCCCCAATTTCCAGGTATCCAGCGCTGTGCAATGGCTCCAGGCTCTGGATATTTGAGGCAGTGGGTCGGCAATTGAAAGTATGCTTTCCACGAGGTCGGCACTTTTTGTTTCGGGATCAGCAGGAAGCTGAGAGGGGTGGATACAGCGGTATCAATACCATCATCACCGCATATATATCGGGATGCATCAGCTGGTTAAAGATCAACTCACTCCAAACCCGTTCTGAGATTCCAGACTGTCAGGACTCAACAAAAATTGAATACAGAGAGGCACGAATGCACTGTTGGGTGTACGAGTTGTTGATTCATGTTGTTGTCAATTCATGGCCAGTATAGGGAAGCTAGACCCAGGGGGGATTCGGAACGCTTTGTGTGGCGAGACCTACTAACGAAGTCAATTAACGAGCTGGACATCTGCTTTTCCACAGAGCTGAGGGCCGACAGAAGCGGCAGACCACTAATCCGGAGGCAATATTGAGAGAGTGCATCCGCTCATTCGGAAACGATGTGGTCCTGCAGTAGATAAAGATGCATCGTTAGTACTGCCCCCCTGACTAGTGGCGACATGTCAGATCAACGAAGAAGTGTCGAATGAAGGACTGTTGGTTACAATTGATTATCCTCACAAGCCAACAGAGATAAGCTGCCCTCGTGCAAGCGCTACATCATGTTGTCAAAGCGACACTCCACTGCAGAAGGGTGCCATGCCATACAGTTAGCCACCTGGCCCAGTTGGCCTACACACGCCGTGCCTCGATTTGAGGGGCTATGGTCGATGAACCGAGGCTGCTACAGTCGTCGGATAGGGCATGTGTCGCAACGATACTGAAAATTCAAAATCAGGAATGCGGGACCTTTTCAAGGTCCAGGCTCAACGAGGCCGACCAACCGAGCTCACAAGCCATAGACTTGTCGCGGAGAGGTGTCTCACCTATTTTCACGATTGGTTCAATTGGAGTTCTTGCCAGCAGGTTACACGTCATTGGTGCCGCATGCCAGTCTCTGTCGAAGTCTTGAGCACCACGGCGTACGCTGGCTCGCCGTAATCATAACGGCATGGACACTAAAAAAAACCATCTGATGTTACAGTTCCTTAACCCGACATGCATAAGCCTCATCAGCTACCTGGGTTTGACAATGACCAATGACCTCAGGGCGTCACATGGCTCATGAGCGAATATCCAGAATCTTCGAGCTACTGCGATTGATTCGCCACCATAACCTGTTGCGCAACTCTAGGCCACAGTGCAGATTAACAGCATGCCGTCACCGCCCCAATCCCATGGGGTAAGTTTGGGGCATGGACTACGCATGGTGGTCACAGGACGATGATAAGTGGGTGTGTGAGTAAAATCGAGTATGTCTCAAAAACATGTTGGTCTGGAAGCGCAATAAATCAATGTATCATAAATAATGTACGGTATCGGTGGGGCGTGCAATGACAGTCCTGAGTGCAAGCGTATCGAGAAGAGAATAACAGTCCAGAAAGCACCCTCACCAAGTAACGACGATCGGGAAAGGAAGTCATGAGATGCAAACCAAATTTGAGACGAGACGCTCAGCGTCGCTATGTGAGGACGTCAGGCGTGCCGGGAAAACAGGGGACCATAGTCAAGCAAGACTGACCCAAATCATGTTTCAGTCCAGAGATTGAATCGGTAGTCTCTCCATATTCTATCCACTGTGATGCCGCTGACGGGGCTGATAACGTTGGGTTGTGACATCATCACCGTGCTTGAGAAGAGTTGAGAGACTGTGCATTGGGTGTCTCGCCATGTCCGTACGCTGGGGGCAAACAAAGTCTACGAAGACCGCAGGGAAGTAGAAATTACTCACGATACACTGACAAGTTTCGACTGCGTTTTGATAACGTACTTGTATGTTGACCCCGCCTCCAATACCAGTGTTACGGCTTCCATCGGTTGAAGCAAGACTATTGCGCCTGTGTTCCTCCCGTAGTCCCGCAACAGTTGAACAGTGGCACAGTCATGGGAATCATTTGTAATGACAAGTAAGACCTCGTAGTCTTGGGTAACTGCTGGCATAATAGACGGAGAACGAGAATGCTTGGCCTGTTGAGGTAGTAAGACCGAAGTCGGCTGGAAGCGATGGTGGACGCGGGAAGAATGAGGTATGAGAAATGAAGTGATATGTAAGAGGAGATCTTGAGACGCACCGATTGCCGCGGGGGACACTGACCGTAGACACCGCTGCAGCTTACGGCAAGAGAGATCGAATAAGAGTGACCGTGGTGTGCCGTCCGGTAACGGTTCCTGCCTATTGCACACGAAGGGACGTGGGGGTGCAGTGTTAGATAGCAGGTAAGCCGTTGTCACGACGGAATGGAGGGCGTTAACCGAGGAATGGACAACAGTGGTGGCCACGTTGGTTGACAATAGGGCCCTATTGTTCTGGTGTACGGACAGCTCGGACAATCAACTTGGCGCGCAGAGAAGAGCATATGGGAAAAGAGATGTAGACGGAAGGCCTCGTGTTCGACTGGACTCGGGCAATCCTGCGACCAAAAGGTGATGAATCAAAAACACGCGAGAACATCGAGGCTGAGAGGACTGCAACTGGCAAGTCAAACAGATCACTTCATCTTTCCATTTCGGCGTCATCACCATTCACACGACTCATCCTCTACCGCTCATAGAGTCCGCCTTTTTGTTGTCTCTGTAAATCTTCTGCGCCTGAACTAACTACTATTGGCACCGCGCAGGGCGTCCCAGATCCCTTATACTCTGCACAGGTTCTTTCGTCTGATAACCCTGGATACGCCGCGTGAATCATCCAATGGGAGTTCCTCAATTGTTATATTACTGGACAGTATATCACAGTTTTGCAGTCAAGGCTTTGGCCGCATGGCGAGCATGACTGAGTCGTACCCACATAACATTCACGTAAGGGCTACAGGAAACATATGAGGTATTGTCATGGTCGAACAGAATGCATTTTCGTGATGAGATCCAGAAATTTTAGTCCATTCACAACAATAGGGTCTTTAGTACATGGAAAAGTTATGTGTGCGACTGCAAGTGGAGAGTAGTGAGGTCTTCAAGACGCCGCCTCCAATCCCGGGCATGTAAAATACCACGACTCATTAGGGCCGTTGAGCACTATGATAATAAGGATCCCTGTATTCGTCGTACTGATTAGGTTTGTTCAGGTGACCGGTCGGAACGAAGGTTGGTACAGGAGCCATCTCTCGGGGTGGCTCACTGTCATAGGAGTTGTCAAGCATCACGGTATCGCTTGCCGTGCTTCCGTGTCTTGCGTGCCCGTAACGGCCACCTTCAGGAATTGAATCCACTCGCGGGTCCCAGGGATCTGAACGATTTTCCAGGCTATTGAGGCCAGTCATGGAGTATATAGAGTTGTATTTCTCGTGGTCCTCGCGTTGGCCGACGCCATATCCAGAAATAATAGTAAAGAAGTAGGACTGTGTCATGTTAGGCAACCATAGCGACGAGAACAAGGTCGCATACCTGAGAAATGACCAAGAGGACCCAAAGCCCAGCCATTAAGCCGATGTCTACCCACGGGAAAATCTCACACATCGTTTGGCCTTCAGTAGTGAGATCTGAGGCTGCTGTGAAGAACTTTTGTTCACAGTTGCTTTTAGCAGTGTTGTGGCGAGAAGCTGAGATACCAATCCACACAGCTGCGAGAGAGAAGGCAGCTACAGTGATAAGGGAATGCAAGCCAATGTATCTTCTGAATAGTACAGGTTTTTCCTGTATCCGCTGGAAGTGAGCAACCGAGGCTGCGGACGAAGAAGCGCGCATACCCGAGCAACACCAATAAAACCAAGGACTTGAATCATGGCACCGACATAGCAGACAACAGCAAAAATCCAGCGAGCAAACGAAGGAGTTGCGGCACCGACAACTGTGCAGGAAAGTCTCAGCATTGAACAGGAGAGGACAAGGGTACCATTACTTTGTGGTGTGGCAATGCTGAGGGTGCCTGCCAATATACCCAGCACGAATTGTTCTGTAAGAGTCAAGTATATTCCGAAGTTGACGACTGGTATGGCACAGCAACAATATTCTCGGGGCTTCATTCTGTGTGGTCTGGTGGTGGAAGGGGTGAAGTGGGAAGGGTAAATGGCCCCAACCTAGCCTTTAGCGTCGCCGATGACACTGCCACAATCACCGCAGTTGCACACGTGCAGCGTCACGGTCATTTGTCACACTGTCACGAGTCACGCATACGCAATGTCGTGGAACACGTGCAAATCCAAAGGTGTTCGAGTCCGAGTCGCTCCAAGTCCCCCGACGCTCTGCTCTTCTTCTCCATATGGCCCGCCTCTCTTTTTTAACCATTGTTTTCCTCTCTCTATCTATTGCCACCAATGCGAACTCGCAGATCTCTTTCCAGAAGCCAGTCGCTAATCAAGATGGCCTCGTCCACACGACCCAAGGTTGGAGCTGGGTCAATTGCGGTTAGTCGGTTGTTCGGCATTTAATCACCCGCAGCTCATGCTCTACCCCTCAAGGCTTGTCCACTGATCCCATCCAGGTTGAATCTATTAAGGTCTCCCCCGACCCCCCCAAACCTGGACAGAACTTGACCGTCACAGTTGAAGCTTCCACACAGGAGAAGGTTCAAGTGCGTCTGCGTGTATCAGTCCCTTGTAGCCCTCATTAATCATGTTTGTTCTCCCAGGAGGGTGCATATGCAGATGTCACAGTGAAACTCGGCCTTATCAAGTTATTGCAAAAAAAATTTGACTTATGCGAAGAGGCGTATGTTTTGTAACGTTAGCTGTATGAAAGGATCTGCTGAGTTTCATCTAGGCGCAATGCTCAGACCAGTGTCCAGTGTCCAGTTGACGAGGGACACTATGTGGTTGAGCAAACCGTTGCTCTCCCGAAGGAGATCCCCAAGGGTGCCCACTATGTCTTTATTTATACATCTACTCATCTCTAACTTGCTTTACTTAGCCAAGTTCACTGTCAATGCGCGTGGTTACACTGTCGATGACGATGACTTGTTTTGCGTCGATCTGAAAGTTGATTTTATGAAGAGACCATTCCCCAAGTTATCTCTGGGCTGGTGATCGAAGCATGATAGGATATTTCATACCAGGGTTCCACCCATGATGTGCGTTTACAATGTCCTCGTTATCTTAGTACGTCATACCGCTTAGCGTCTTGTGATCTCGATATCCGAACACCTTTGTCAAACGACCCATACTTTACTGGTCTTGCAATAGATGGGACTGTTCTTTTCCTATCGGTTTCGGGTCCAGAAAATACGTTGTGAATAAATGAACAAGAATGTCGCACCGCTTTCCAGGACAAAATAACGCACAGCCTTGCCTCAATGCTTGACTAACAACGACTGCCTCCGCATGAATATCATTATGCCTTAAAGGACGAGAAGTCTTGCAAAATGACCCTCGTCGTACTTTCCCCACTCGACCCTGTTGGTCACAGTTACCCAATGTCTAGCAATTACGACGTCGCCTTCCGGTTCGTGAATGACACGCAGTGGACTGCCACCTTGGAAGCCTGGGGTCCTAACCCCCGTGGTCGCGGTAATGGAGTGATGCTCATCCTCCGCCCACAAGATAGGGTCGCGTTCATGCAGAGTGCAAACGGACTCTACTATTATTGTGTTCGCCATCACGGAATCGAAGCTGGTTTCTCGTATGTCCCGATGCGAGGGATTCTAGTAGCTTGCCCCTCTTCTAATCGTGACCAACAATAGTGCGAACATCCTCGTGGACACGCCAATAAATATCTCGGAGATTATGCCGCACACGCTCCCGGCCAACTACCCGACTATCACACCTGTGTCGCCTAAAGCGGGGGTCACGGTAAGAAGATATCGACCGCTAACTCACTATGTAAATGGATGGTAGGTTTGTTGGAATTGTGCATCACTTAGTATCTTACAAGGCGTTTTTGGTGTCAGAATCAGTAACTATAGATTCTGGGGTGTTAGATACTATACCTATAGAAGAGGGGTTACTTTCTCACGGCTCCCTTGGACATACACGTAGCAGTGTCCGTCATAAAGGCTTTAGTTATAAAGAAAACACTTCTTCAGACAACGATTGTCTTTGCTCAGATCAACTCAACACGAGGTGCACCGTCACGGTGACCTAGTCGACGTCTCACTTGAACGTCTATGTCACTCGCCGACCTGACTCGAAATGCCTTTCAAAGCGGCCTGCCCCCCACGAAGGCGAGCGCTTAGCCCCTCACATCCCCAAAGAAGAATAACCCTTATTGATTTTTTCGTTGTTAGTGGGTTAGCTTGTGCCAGATGTTTCTGTGGCGAGGGAAAGCACCGCAGGCCCTTGCATTAGCCGGCTTAGAGGCAGAGATCAGCAGTCAGTAGTATGTCTCGGACAGGTATCCTAGCCTGCTGAAGTCTTCCTAGGTTCAGTGCTGATGCTTTTCGAGTATTATCCTGGGGACGTTGTGCTGCAAGCGTACCTGAAGGAAGCCATACAAAACCGGCTTGTATCTCTCCCCACCTTCACCGCAACTTTTCTCCTTGCCGCTCGATCGAGAGCACTGCGCGAGCCAGCGACCTTAAACCTTCTGTGCAAGACCATTCAGGAAGCTCATCTTTGGCTAGACCCCTCGGTAGCTCCTGCGACCTTACTTCCAGACGACCCAGATCTTGCCCTGGGCACAGTTCGGCACTCGCTGGAACTACTACGAACGACATATGACCCCTTATTCCCGGCTCATCATTTCCGGCAAGTTGTAGCGCCTGTTGGGAATCTTGTTATGCTATTGATCAATCCAACACCCAACTTCCCCAATGCTTCCGGGGCGCTGGCCCTGGAGTGTATCCAAAGCATCAAGGATCTACTGCTCCACATATTTGCACTCGATCATAACTTAAGACAACCTCTTGAGAATCTCGCACTTTCTCTGAGCCTTTTTATGGGTGAAAATGCAGGTTTGACATCGCGAGGATCGGTGTCTAGCACGCGGGCATCCTTTGGACAAGTTGACGTTCTCGGGCCAGGACTCGAAAACGACATTATAACCTGTAGTCTTCTCCTTTTTCATCTGGTGAGTTGGCTTTGCTGGAGCACCCGTTAGACACATTTATGAGGTATACCCCACTACGTTCAGATAATTGACCGTGCTGAGGCATATGGATCGGGACATGATAGCCATGCCACCGCGTTACTAGTTGCGACTTATCGAGCGACTGCGTGGCCGTTGCAGAGATTTTTCGTTCAGCTTTTTCAGTCTGCTGTCGCTTGTTTGTCAACGGACATGTCTCATGTGACACGCAAGCGGCTACTGTCATTGTGGAACGCCTTTCTTTCCGGCCGTGTAAGTATGTCGCTCGCTCTCTCCTCTCTGTCCCTTCGCTGAAGAATAGTCATGCTAGCTTCCTCGCTTGTTGGTCTCATTAGAACGGGCCTTGGGAATTGATAAACTTCCCGCCACAGAATTCGTTCGTTTCTCTGTTAGGGTCTTGTTTTCGCGAACTCACGTCGTCTTTCCAGCGGGCGGCCCTGCGGGAAGCATGGGGCGCGCATTCTCTCGGGGACCCTCCACTGGTACATTACGAGAATATGTGGTCTCTTGTAGGGGCCAGTCATTCACTAGAGAATACGGACAAGTGAGGTACCTTCTCCATTCGATGGCACCTCTAATATACTCTGTGCAGGCCAGTGTCATTCACGCGGGCTTTTACCTATCAGCTGTTCTCCTCTGGCCTTCTTGATCAGGCTTTCGCTGTCAGAATAGATCCTAGCATTTCTGCAGAGAGCCCATCTCGTTTACAAACGGAAGCACGTGAAGCCGGCGTCGATTTTGGTGTAAGTGGCTCGTGTTGCTCGTGATCATGGCTCATCACAGGAAATAGTATCATCTTAACCAGAAGTTCTCTTCTGATTTAAGTTCAATTGATGCACAGGTGCTTCTGCAAAGAGTTTATTCGGACCCCATTTCTCACGCAACGTTTGCTGAAATAGTCCATAAAGTATGCTTTGCTTCTTTGAGACACTTCCCTGTGCAATGCACTGATTCAAGTTGCTAGCGCTTTCGATTTGCATCTTCTAGTCTCGACGTTGAGACGCTTGGTCACATATCTAGGATTCTTTCTGCGAATGAGACTGCTATGGACCTGGTTTCCTTGCATGTTGAGGTGTCCATGTTGGTATCAAGTGCCTTAGCCTTTGTGGAAGAGTATGACTGTGAAGCTGTTGGTACGTCAAGAAACTTGTTGAAATATGGGTGTAGTCATGGTTCCCAGGTGATCCCCAGAGCGCTGTTGGCAACCTAGGCGATATTGTCTTATTCGCACAGCTAGCTATAGCCAGATTTAAGGTAAGTGACTGACTTCTATGGAATTCTCAGCTATTAAGCACCTTCCAGATCTCGGACACACTGAAACATAAGAATAGGCCCCTTGACATAAGCTATCTTCGGAGAACTGATGCTATTCTCATGCTTCCAATGCTTACAGCAGAGGAGGCCAGGGCTATCAAGACTTGGTTCAAGGCACTTTTCGATAAAAACAGCGAAGGTATCGAGGATGGGGTTCTTCGGTGAGTCGCTTGTGGAAATTGTTTGACCCTTTACCACGCGAGCACTGTTTTTATCAGTTCAACGCGTCCAAAGACCCTATTAGCCATAGCTGCGACGGTGTTTCTGAATGCTGTCAGGGCTGCCGCAGATCGAAAACTCGATCTTGACGTGCTCAACAATGGAATATCCTACTTCTTAGGGCCTCTGCTTGGATGGACTCTTCCTGGAATCGTGCTGGCGCTTGTGAGACATATCAGACTGACAAGGTGGACGCAGCTTCTTGTCCGCGTAACCATGATAACTGACCCGAATCAGGTTCCTGTCAACGCAGCATCTAAATGTTCTACGCACTGTAATATTATCACCGGAACTCCCACGGCCTGTGTTGACACTCTGTGGACCCAGTGTTGTGAGACTGCTGTCAGAATGGCGGGGAGGTACCCAATCTTTCGATGTCACTGCTTTCCGCCTCGAAGTCATCAAGGCGACGGGAATCTCCGTTTCAGGTTCGGTATTTTTATTCATGCCCTCTAGGGTCCCGCTCACCTGAACCCCAACCCGAAGAACCGATCCTGAATCGCTCC
Organism: Russula aff. compacta; assembly: GCA_003313875.1. NCBI lineage: Eukaryota > Fungi > Basidiomycota > Agaricomycetes > Russulales > Russulaceae > Russula > Russula aff. compacta. The sequence continues at coordinate 3,000 of QLOT01022402.1, read as the reverse complement.
TCCCTACGCTGGGCGGACCAATCCTGCAGGGCTATTCAAAACGCCTTTGCCCTGGTTCAATCAGGCAAAGCTCCGTTCCTCAATGTCTCTGCGTGTCTGGTTGAAACTCCTGCTACCGAGTTCCTGCAAGCATTCTGGTCAGAGCTCAACATGTCTATCAAGACGGAAACGATCGCAGATGCCGCCAGACGCTTGGCCGTCTTCGTTCTTGCAACACCTCGCGCCCCGCGGACACCACCGCTATTACCCATATTTCTGCACAGCGTTGTACCATCTCTCATAGATGAATTCGACAATCCCAAACTTGGACAGGCAATAGCCGGTGACTTCGAGCTCCTCATCGCCATCATATCTTCGTCCTTGATGGCCGCGCTGCAGTTAGAGCGGGCATTATATACGACCAGCGGTGAACATGTATATCCGCTTGGTTCGTCCAGCTCCTCCATGGCGCGTAGGTTCGCCTTGGATCTGCGTCAGCGAAAAAGTAGTTCAAAGGGGAAGCTAATCGCTCAGCGATTAACTTCGTCGCAATCATTTATTACGAACTTCCCTGTCTTCAAGACAGAGATTTGATTGTGATTGGACTTTTTTGGCTGTATTCGTGCCGCATCGAATGACTATCACTACTTTCATACGCCCACCGACTTCGTCTGCGCTCTCGGCCATACAAAAGCATATATCCATGCGTGTAGCGTCACTATAGTAACGAAGCGAGGTCTCAATTGGATCGCGCACAGAAACCGGCTATGAGTGGATGGCAATTTGTCATGGTTGTTCGTAGGATGATAAGATAGGCAGCAGCGGCAGTAGTAGTGTCACTGGACATCCAGCTGCCAGGTTCTCGCGTGCTTTAATCTGGGTCTTTTGACCCACACCCACCTTGGCACGCGCCATTTGTTCCACTGGGTGGGGTGACCTGTGGTAGGGACTACTACACTCCACTAGCTGGAATGCATGGGGCCTGTGCATTTAGTGTTTGTCATGTTCGTCAAGAGATGCAGAAGCCACGGTGTCGTCGTACAACCACTTCAACCATCAAACAACTTACGGAATTCTAATCGCCGGCAGACCGAAACCGAGAGCAACTGCACCGTGACATCTCAATCATATTTTCTTAATCATATTTCATTGCTCTTTTGGTATCAACTGGAACTTGGATCCGTGAATTGCAACTCCTAATGGAACTAATGGCTCCAGCCGGCTAGTGATGAGACCGACGTTTTTGTCTATGCTCCGAAACTTGGTAACCTTCAGAAACAGGTCAATTCTATTGTGAAGGCGCCGTTGCGTGGTCTAATGAGCTACGGTTCTGGGGTGTTTCTGGGGGTGTTCCCGCGGACGAAGCTGTGGAAATAGGCTTAAGATACGATGGATGTAATGTTTTTTTTTCCCACTTACGACAGCATGCTTGATCCACGCTGCATGCACTGTCCTGCGGACATGACATGAGGCAACTCATGTACTGTGAAGGTTGAGAATCAGTCGAGCAAAACATGTTTGTTGAGTTGCGTACTTTCGGATTTTCTCCTGAAATAGAGTCTCGGACCGGATGGTACTCGGGTTGTATGGTGCTCGAATGTATTCCATGCTGGTGTAAGATCCGCCGAATATCAGATGCAACTGGCATGAAATCGACTTTACGAGAAGCATTGATATGAACGGAGGCAATGATCTTAGTCTCTGAGAGCTGCCATATATGGAGCTCATGGACAGAGAGCACGCCCTCGACAGCGAGGATCTCGGATTTGACATCTTCCAATGAGACCTCGGGAGGAACACCCTGAAGTAAGATGAAGGATGTACTGCGGACTGGGTTGATCGTATTGGGACCGCACTGAGAAATGAGAGGGAGAGAACTCACCGAGGGGCAAAGCGGAATGGAAAATAATGGCGGTGATGATTAAACTGATGAGAGGATCACAATAGTACTTGAAGCTCCAAGACGTCAGCCAGATGACAAGACCTGTCACGATAACTCCGACATTGCCTAAAGCATCGCCGAGCACATGCAAGAGTAGGGCTTTCATATTCATGGAGCCTGAATGGGGTTGACCCTGTAGATGACCATGGCTCTCAGTTTCAGGAGAAGACCAGTCTCCAGGAGCGGACGTAGCGGCAGTGCTGTAGGAGACGGGGGGGCGTTGAAGTAGACGGCTTTGTTCATGCGGAGCGTTCACCAAGGTGGCACGTTCGGCGCCCCGTGCCCCATGTTCTTCGTGTTCATATGGGGGACTATTTATGATAGCTGAATCTGGGGACCATGGATCTAGTGAAGATCGTGCCCAGGATTTATGTGTACGATCCGCGGCTGCCGGGGAAGAACTTCGGGCAATGTTGTTGGCAGTCTGTACAAAGGACGCCCTTGTAGCTGCTGGGTGGCCATATAGTGACGAGTATGAGCCACTATGATGTGCTGGCGGACGGGATTGGCGGATTGTGACAGGAGACGCATCGGGCGCAACGGACTCGCGTGTAGCGGAGTGAATGCTGGAAGCCTTGGAGGATTTTGCAGAGTGATGTGAATGATCATGGCTATGGGCGTGTTCTGGAATGCTGTCAGCTGAAGACGGATCGATGACAATGTATGTCTGACCGCGAAACAGACAAAGGCCAACAATATTTGACATTAGTCCGAGTGACCCTACTAAGACTACGAGCTTGGGATTAGATATCTCTGTGATTCAATGAGCGTGAATCCAGACAAACAACGTGGGGGACACACCAGGTGTACTAAAGAAACGCTCCAATGCCTCGAGGGTTATAGTGAAGCAAAGTGCCAAAAGAAAGACGCCATTGACGAGGGCTGCAAGAATTTCCGCTCTATGCCAACCGTAAGAGTATCTGGTACTTGGAGTTGAGCTTGCAGTGAGCTATCTCAAAGTTAGCGAGCTTGAACGATGCGAACGGGGGAGGTAGCAAACCTTTATAGCATATAGTGCTATGATCAGGCTGACTACATCACTAAAAAATAACGTGAACTTATAGAAGGGGGGGGGGGGG
>QLOT01022377.1:0-14168 GCA_003313875.1 Russula aff. compacta | reverse complement strand
CGTCCGACCCTCAGACTCGCCCCCTCCCCGCCGAAGGGGGAGAAGATGATCAGATCCATGGCTACGAGACAGACACGGGCGTACGCATGCGCGAGCACAAGAGCGCCATAGAACGCATGTCCAAGGCGGAGCGTCGCCGAGCGGGTTGCCGCCGCATCACCGCTTACTGGCTCGCCGATGGATTTCGCATGAAGCTGCTCGCCAACTTTCTTAAACGCGAGCACAACGTCGTCCCACGCTCGTTTGACGAGGCCCTCTACGTCGTACGTGCAGCTTGCGGCTGACCCTTCTTCTTTTCCCCGCTGCCCATCCTTAACCACCTTACACGCGGACTGATCGAACTCGCACAGATGTACCACCTTCCATTGCTCCCTGGTTACGGCCCCGCGGCCAAAGTGCGCTCCACCGCACCCGCACCATCACACACCCGCCGTTTGTCGCACATGTCCCAGGCTGAAGAGGATGGTTACACTGGCGGATACTTCATCCCGGGCCGCTCGCCCGAGGACGGCTTCTCGCGGGATGATGGCTATATCGCAGCTAGGAGCATGACCAGCTCGCCGCCCGTCGACCGGCGCATGCGCGAGCCGGAGGAAAGCGAGTTCGAGGGCGAATCGCGCGAACGCGGTGGCCTGCTCGTGGACACGCCCGTAATCGCGCAGGGCCCCCCGCTTGCGCCACCACACCCTCCGCAGCCCGTGAGCGAGCCGAGAACACCGGTGGTGTCGGGCGACGATACGGCCGAGATCGTGTTCTTCGCGTATGGCGTCGCTGTATTTTTTGGGTTCGACGAAATGCAAGAACACGACATCCTCGAGGACGTGCATGGTACAGGCGCTATCAAAGGTGCACGTGCCGAAAGCGAGTGGAAAGTCGAGGAATGCCATTTTGCCGTACGTTAGCTGCACTGCCCTCTCCTCTCTTTGGCGCCTCGCTCATACTGTACATCACCGCAGTATGATCCCATGATTGCCTATCCGCGTATATACAATGATTTTTTCAGTGAGTTTCGCCCCTTACATTTCCTCCAAGGGGAAGGGACACTCATCCGGGGATAACAGCATTTAAATCCCCCTCGCACCTCCTCACGCTCTCTCTCTCGCACGCGCTCGCGCAGTCGACTCTCCTAGCGCACTATGAATCGCAAGCGCAAGCGATCCTCCAACATCCGCGCACGCAAGCCTTACCGCGCTCTCTCGCGCGCATGGGCTCCCTAGCGCTCTCGCGCCGCGATGCGATGCGGCTCACCGGCAAGCTCTTTGCACTGCGCCGGGACGTCGTGCTCGGGCGCAATGTCCTCGACGTGCCCGGTATCTTTTGGGAGGAGGCGAGCCTGCACGCGCTGTATGACGCCGGCAGGGCGTACTTTGAGATCGGGGAACGCGTACAGGGGCTCAACGAACGGATCAGTGGGGCGAGGGATCTGGTACGTCGTCGCTCGAACATGTGGTCATCGACATTGGAGTTGTTTGCTTACTATATCCTTTGATTATTTGCTACAGCTAGACGCGATACACGAACATCTGAACAATAATGCGATGGAACGTATCACATGGATCATTATCGGGTACGTTGTGTAATTGCCACCCCCTTTCCACCCCTCTATATTTCCTTGTTGGGTTTCTCACTCTCCTTTTCCTTTGCTCGCATCGCAGCCTAATTGCCGTAGCTATCCTCGTCGAACTCGTGCGTCTTTTACCTCCACATATACTGACTTTTTTTAAATCTTGCATTGTACACCCACACACATTACACAGGGAGAAATTGTCGCGCGTCTCGCAGTGCACTCGACGCTCCGCGGTGAGGGCAGCAACGTGGCGTGTCTAGCAGCGGCGACCGCGGCACTCTCGTAAAAGAGAAGACGAGACGAAATAGCAACAACAAAAAAAAGATTGCGCAACACGTTTCCGAAATGCGTCGCAACACGCTACTACACCTTAGAAGGTACATACAACAGCAACAACGTCACTACGCCGTAATAGAGAGGTTTTTAGGGGGTAGAACGTGTGCGTGTGCGGCGGAGTGGGTGTGCGGCGGCGAGAAGACATATGGAGTGGGAGATTGGCGGAAACGCCAACTTCAACAAGTGTTTCTTGCGGATCTTACGGATATATCAAGGCCATCTGTATTATTCATCATCTGCAATTTGCACCATTTCGTAAAGGGTATCGATGTGGGAGGGCAGTTGGAGTGGGGGTTTAGGGGGGAAGAGAAAGGAGAAATGTGCAAATGCATACGTGAGGCCGATTTAGATGGAAAAACATAGACGGTACTACAAAGCAAGCACGATGTGGAAGTGTCAACTATATATCTACTCTAGAGTTCGTTACGTGCGCAGCGCAAAGGTAGCAGAGTTCGAGGGAAGAGGCCAATGTCTATGTGTACGTTATATCGTGTACATGCTAAGCTGCGTATATACAGGCCTCAGCAAAGTGTCAATCTAAAAAAAGTTCGCCAGAGTCCTGCAAACGAAAGAAAGGATATAGACCCAAGAAATCGAAGATGCGGCAGGTTAGCATTAATTGTTACTTGCCACCGGAGGTCTTGAAGAGAACCAGACCGCACAACGCTATCGAGTAACCTTTATATTGTTGTGAAGAGAGAGAAAAAACTGTATAAGAGGCATATAACGCTTAAGGAATGGCGGTATACATACCGAAGACCTGAAGCGGCGTGATTTGTGAGCCGAAGATCAGTACGGAACCTGTGATAAGGAGGATGTCCTTAAAGTGGAAAAAGGGTGGGTAAATTTAACGTTCTATGCAGGACGCCCGCGGCATGTAATATCTACATACCTTGAACACGCCAGCGAGCGTCAGAACGAGGCCGGACCCGGCGCCTACGAGGAAGACAGCTGCGACGTTGAGACCAAACGCAATGGCAGCATTGGAAAGGAGGATAAAGGGGCCGATGCGTGCAAGCTCGTAAAATGGAGCAAGGCCCTCTGTGAAGGGAAGGATGGCGAGATTGATGATGGCGCAGACGGGGGCATAGTAGTGCAACGAAACGAGCGGGTCCATCTTGAGCCCGTGTAGGAGGATTTGGATCATGACGAGACGGGAAGCTTCAAACTGTGTACGTGATCACATACAATCGGTAAAAACGATCGAAACATGCCAAGAAAGCGTGGAGGGAAGAGAAGAGGGTACGTACAGCGACGGCTGCCGCCTGAGTGAGGAAGCCGATAAGGTTGAAGCGCAACTCGCCATGCGACGCAAGGGCAACGCCAGACGAGATCATGAAGACGATGATGGCCAATTTGCGGTTGGGTTCTTGGATGTAGAATGACCAGGAGATGAGGAGGATTGCCACGGGTGTAAACGCCTACCACAACCGTAAACAATTCAATTCAATATAGGAAATAAAGGGTATGAAGAAAAACGGGGGTGAGGGGGTAGGAGCAGAGGCGCACCTTGAGCATTTGGATGTAGGCTACACTGAGATAGAGATAAGCAGTGTTGCTCAGTATGAGACTTGCGCTGAAAAGAAGGCCAATTGGAAGGATGGAGCGAATGAACATGTCCTTTGAAAGGTGCACGTCCTTCGTGCCATCCAGGAGGCGCGTCGTCCGTTGCAGTACACGTGTGCCGAAGGCCTGTAGAGAGAGATGGCTTAGACATAGTGTATGTGCTATAGCAGAGATACTGAGCACGCACGGCAAAACTCAAGTGGAAGGTGACGAGGAAGACGGGGAATTTGAAGTTGAGGGAGTTGTACAAATAATTATTATAGATGATGACGGAGGAGGAGAGCACGATCCAGATGGGGATGATGACGGTGGCGGTCAACTTGGATTTTGGCCTTGGGGGGGACGCGGAGGCGGGGGAGGGCAATGGACTGGAGGAGAGGTCGCTCTTGACCTCTTCTGATTTCCCGTTGACGAACTGGGCCGCATCGACAATGTTGAGCGGGCGACCACCATTTTCGAAGAACTTTTCAGCGGCCATCGCGAGAGAGGGTTCGGGTGATGGGGTGAAGGGAAAGGGGGGAGAGAAGGAGAGGAAGGTAAGGGCAAGGGAAAGTAGAGGAAAGATAAAGAGGGAGAAGGGTAAGGGAAAGAGGGGAGGAGAAAGGAGTTTAATTGGCTGTGTGTGTGAGCGGCGGGAGCATCGGCACAATCGGCGCGGAAACCATTTCTGTCTGACAGCGTCAGCGGCGCTCACTCGGGACCTCGGACACTCCCTCTCCACTACTCGACTCTCAAATGTCCAGTCTGCAGGGTTACGTCGACCGTACGCGATCCTCTTGCTCTCCAACCCTTGCTAATACACGCTCAAATAGGTCGCGTACTCCTCGTTCTCCAAGATGGACGCGCCATAATAGTCCGCACTTTACTTTCTATTCAGTTCGCCCCCTTGAACATCGACTATTTTTATATTTATTCAGGGCGTGCTCGCTGGCTACGACCAAAAATCCAACGTCGTTCTCTCCGATTCAAAAGAACGTGTCTTCAGCATGGATGAAGGTGTCGAGGAGATCCCGCTTGGTCTCTACCTTGTCAAAGGTGACATGATGTGCGTTTTTTCTATCCCCACCAAGCGCATCAACCGTCCGTTGTTGTCAATGTCATCGCCTCGTGGGGTCCCCTTTCCCCTTCCTCTTCATTCCTAACCACCCACGTGCTGTGCTGATCGTCCTCTTCAAGCATCCTCATTGGCGAGATCGACGAGGAACGTGACCGCACGATCGACTTCTCAACCATCCGCGCCGATCCCATCCCGCCCATCCGATACTAGGGACAACAACTGGGACAGCCGACCGCCTTGCCTTCCCCGCCGCACTGAAACGCTACGATCCCCGGACACTCGATTATGACAAAAAAGCAAACCTGAAGTGATGCTTATCTTTATCTGCATTTTAGTATCACTGTTACGCCCGGGCGACATCATGACACGCCATGCGGGCGGTTAACACAATCACGCGCAATCACACACAAAAAAACCCTGCTCATCATCATTCAATCGTGAGAAGGGTGAAAGTGAAAGAAAAGAGGTCGAAAGTGGAAGGTGACGAATGTCCTCAGTATATCCTTCAACTGTCTCGTGACGACATGTACACTCCCCTTTGGTTTGTAAATCAATTATTCGAGGGAATGATGTATGCCTACAGACCAAGTGACAGTGATGGCCAGAAAGCACCCACGGGGCGATAAGAATACAATATCTACATACACGTGCAAAATCGCCCCTGACAGGGCACCAGGGGAAAAGGGGTAAACGGGGGTCTACATTAGCTATTGTGAATGTCCGGATGATAAGCAAATTTCAGAGCAGACGGCGAGGATATCAGTTGACGGGCCTATTGAGTTCTTCTGTGATAGCGCGCACGACAGCTTGCCCATCCAACGCAAAGTCCTCATATGCCAGTGATTGCGAGAACTCTGGTAGATTCTCGCTCGTATATTTTCTGATGCACGCATAGTGAGAAAAAAAAATATAGTGAGTACTTCGTCAGTTATCGCGAAGGAGGGACGCACTGGTTGCCCTGCCAGGCGACATAGTGAATACCCATCGACCGCACTACGATCTCCCAGCCTCGGTTAAATTCGTTGGGTGGGAAAAACTCCATGAGGGTACTGTGCGGTGTGCGCTTCATGAACACCGCGTCCCCAAGGTGGTTGCCAAACACGCTCAACACAATCTACCAAAAATAAAAACAAAAACCCATAAGTTGCTGCTGATCCAGGAGGACACGTAATGCAAAGGCTCACCGTCGATTGAGCGATCGCACGCATGCGTTCCGCCCAGCTCGCGTGCTCGTCCATGACGTAAACCCTGACGCCTGTCTTGGCCAGTCCTTGCAGCGCAACCAACAACGCAGCGTGGTCCGTAGGACGCAGCCGCTCGCCTGCGGGTCCCCCCTGCCTGGAGAGGTAAGTGACGGTATGTGGTTTTTTCGCGGCGGATGTGGCGCTGGCAGCGGCAATCTCGGCCTCGCCAAAAAGGTACTCGGCCAGCGTCCGCCGCACCTGCTCAAACCAGTCCTCCGATGCTCTGAGTGCGGTGAACGGCGCAGCCCATGCGGGCACACCGCGTTGGAGTCCGCTGCGTCGCGCCGCACCACGATCGGCGACGACGACGCGGTCTAGCAGGACTGGCACGCCGATGCTGGCATAGTCGCCAAAGTCTTCGGCGAACTGCGCCGCGGAGAGGCTCGGGTAGGCCGCCTTGAGTGTTTGTGGGGCTACGCCGATGTTTGATCTCTTACGCGGCGCGGTCTCATCATCCGGCTGTGGGCGGGGGTCCGAGAACGTGTGGATGGTGGGGAAGGAGAGGCGGTGGGGGGGAGATAGCGATTGGGGTGAAGACACGTTGAGCGTGCTGTAAAGGCGGACGAGAGAAAGGAGCGTGTGCGAATCTGTCGTGGGAGGGCCGTCGTACGATAAAAAGGTGACGCCATGGATCCTGTCATGTCGGCGGGGTACAGATGAAGGATGTCAGATAAATGAATCTGCTTCTGGAAGAGGGTAGAAATGCGCACCGTCCCCCAAACGAACCTAACCTCTCGGGTGCGGCCTGTGCGGGGAGAATCTGCCAATCGATATCACGCGGTGGGTCGTTGGGATTCGCCCTCGACGATCCGATGGTTTCGATAGAAGGCATGGATGTGGGGTCATCCGTAACAATATGGAACGCGCCCCGTAGCATTGTGACGTTGTCGAGAATTGTGAAACCTGGGGAGAGCAGCCCGCTGCATTGATGCAAGCGCTTCGAGACTGAAAAAGGAGGACATACCGGGGACATGTTGTTTGAGCTCGGTGCGTGGCACGTCTTCGCCCCAGCGTACAAAGTCATCGTTCACGCTGGTCGTCCCCAACCCCTCTCCGTGGCCGTAGAGACCCTCTCCAACACCTAGCAACCACATTGCCTGCTCGCCACTCCGCCCCTCACCTCGCAGATACGCGTCTGAGTGATCATACGCCCTTCCGTGCAACAGACGGGTGGACCAGGCCTCCTTAACTCCCGCGACGTGGCCAGGTTCCCACCCCCAGTCGCCAAAGATCTCGTTTTCCAAGCGATCGCGGTAGCCTTCGAGTCTGCGGCCATCCAAGCCTAATGGTGCAGGTCGTGACGAGGAGAACGGAATGAGGGAAGAAGAGTCGAGGCCGATGAGGCGGAGGGATGCATTGGCATTGAAAGCGACGATGAAGATGGTCACGCAGAAGAGGAGGAGGGTCAGCTCGCGCCTCGTCGGGGGGGAAGTCCAACCGCTCATTGGAAGACGTTCACACGATTATGTCTCCGGAGAAAAGTTGAATGGGGTGGTCGTATCGTCACGGGTCGACTCGACTCGATTTCCAAAGGGCTCGCGGAATGAGTCGAAGGGAACGACTGAACCGACGGAGAACGAACGACGTGTGGGAAAAAAGGGCACATGCACCCAACATTGCGCCCTGTGTTATATTGACCCGCATTTTCCCCATCCAGTGCCCACTATTCGACGCCTACGAGAGAAAAACATAAATATAGGGTTGATATACGAAGGCAGATGATCTGAACCGTCAGATAAAAGTAATGGGCTCAGCATCTCTGCTCCAAGATTGGCACTCTGCGAGATTGGCACATGGCCATATGGTAACTTGACCTAGAACCCTTCCCACCATGCGGTGCCTAACACCGCTATCACAGAACACCGTGCAGTGAAACGGACACTAGTATTTATGGTTGCCGATTGTAGGTCAGCTGTCAACACCGTCATGAACCGAAGCACTACTGTATGTCTCCATTCCCAGTTTCGGATTGCCTCGCGGCGGTGTTTCCTCTTCCAAAGAATCGTAACGCTTCTTTGCTGCCCGCTACTCTTGCGGGGATGAACATGAACTCGCCGATGAGAACTGGGGTTGCACAAGGAGTTGGGATTATGAGTATGCGGCATCTAGATGGCGGGTTTTCTAGCATTCAGTCCTACGACGTTTTTCCAGAATCGGAACTGAAAGTTGGCACAACCCGAAACGCCACCCGCCAGCTACCACCGCTCCGTCCTTTTCTACGTAGGTGGCCATTGCATCTTTGCCACTTCTCTACTCGAAAGATGAGGGGCATTCGGGTGACTTCTCTTCGGGGTTAGCGAAAGCGAGCTCGGAACGGTTCAGAAGACGAGACTTGACCAACCAACATAACGGCCGAACTTACTGACGGCCTCCGCTGTCAAGCCTAGCGTTCATTTTACGACTCAAGTGAAAAAGTATCGCAACTGCTCACGTTATCGCGCCTTCTTTTCGCCGCTCAAATTCATATCGATATCGGTATTCGCCGATTACAGCATACCTGGACCTGAATCTGCCTTTCCCCAGCTTATCTAGAGGTTACCCACGCACGGTGGAGCGCTACATCAGCGCTACACGTGGACGGCTTCTTATCTACCTGTGCGTTCATTGCTGTCAAACGCGTCGCTGACCAGTGGCCCGAGCTCGGGTGCCCATGAAGCTGCACGGGCCTTTTACCTTACCTTCACCCTTCCAAAGACGCCATCTCATATCTCTACGGCAGATTACGGAGCCGATACCTCGCAATATTCTCTGGGATTTTGACTTTACCGCTTTTGAGTTTCGTCCCTGAATCCTCCCGCGCAAGTTCCAATGACCCATCTCTTGGGCCCCCGTAAGAGGAGAGACCGTCGCGTAAATTTTGATTAAGGCCGAATTTGAATAAACAAATTGCCGCCGCCTTCTTCGTCGTCCGCTAAGGGCGTTGCATCGGGCGGGTGAACGGAAGCAAGCGAATCCTTACAGACGCCCACTAAATACACCAACCCCAAACCCACCCAAAGTTAGCGCGTTTCTTTAGCTCGCACTAGCCCATCCATTGCCGACATGCTGACAAATGCTTAAGACACGGTCTCGTATCCCAGGCAATCCAGGGGTGTGCCCGATTGAGGGGAGGGGGAGGCGCGGATACATGACTATGAGCATGCAAGCGAACCAGAACCGTGCAAGCGCTTTCCCTCTTAGTCTCCTACTTCTGGAGGACTCTTGCTCCGCTCCTTTTGCCCCCACACCCTGACTTGCCGTGTGCCATGTCTTCTTCCGAAGTCGAGGTTTATGGTAAATCAAAGCCTCCTCTGTTGGCACCTGATCTCGTTTACAAGTACCGTCTCTTTCCCTAGTTCACCTTGTCAAAATCGTCCATATATTCAACGGTGTCTATATGTGCGCTTCGATCTTGCTGCGCTCCTTGCACTTCGCGATGTTTACGGCCGCTTATCACAGATGGGAGTTTATCACCACCCTTGACTTTGAGTGGGAAGTGTTCACTGGCCGACGACCATGGAAGTGGTCATTTGCCGTGTATCTCACGGCGCGGCTATTGACCTTGGTAGCCGTTATCCTCACCTTCATAGGATTCAACCTTACCGTCGAATTCGATTGTAATGTCGGTAACTTCAAGGGTATTCTCTTCTGGTACTTATGAAGCCAACCTTGCGCAGGCATGGTTCCGTTGTGTCCTTGTTGCGTCATGGTTTGCTGTCGCGATTGCCTCATTCCTTCTCGTCCTTCGTGGGTGCGTGATCCATAGTCAGGCTTTTTCTCGAAGTAGTTGTCGGCTAATTGCGTCATCAATTTCTTTGTTAGAGTGGCCATTTGGGGACGAGATACACTCATCACAACGATCGCTGTGTCAATCTGGTCTGTGAATATAGCCATGGCAGTTTACAGTGCGTTTCATCATATTTCTCTTTTGTTTTGAGTTGAGGAGTCATGTTCATGTAGGTAGCACGAAGGTGAGCGCTTCGCGCCGCTGGCGACAAAAACTGCCGAACTTAAAGTTTGTGGATGCATGACTTTTGTAGGGTCACTCAGTGTGGAGCCCTCTTGCAAATACGTGTGCCATCACTGGGACGAGTGCATTCCGCTGGAGTGTACTTGTTAACCTCGTTGTGGACCTGTCCCTCCTTTGCATTATGTTCCTTGGCGTGCTGCAGAAGAAGAATGCGACATACCTTTGGCGGATGCTCTATCTTCAGGGTATATTCTGGATTTTGACTGCCATCGCTACTGAGGTGCCATCTGTGGTGAGTCTCATGTCGCATTTGTTGTTTATTGTGACCCGTGACCGTATGCACTGTACCTTCAAGGTTCTCCCTTTCATGAACATGAACGGTGTGTAGAAGCTTATAACCGCCCTCTTGATGTGCTTGCTTAGTCTCCCCCGTTGCGCCAGATCCATGGAATTTGGTCAGTGAACCACCTTACTGTTCTATCTTCAATAAGACGGCTGATAAACTTCCCCACAAAGATGTTCCAAGTGCCGCACAGTTCGTACATCTCCTGCGCCCGTTTTGCCTTTTTCCTGATCGCGTGCCTTCTGTTCTATTATAGTGGTTCTCATGTTCGTTCCCGCCCTTTGATCTTGGCAGACCCTGAGCTGATTTGGGTTTCGTGTTAGGGTCATTATGTCAACGCGACTTTACCGTGACCTATTCCAGTACATTACAAGGTATGCTCTCCGGCTTGACAACTGAAGCTACCTTTTCTCAACCATCCATTTTCAGTGAACACGACCCCTTTGGTCGTCGTCGCCCCAATGTCTGGGCCCAAAACGTGCAGGTTGCCGTGCACAAGACTGTGGAATATGACGTCGACCTTCGGCGTGTTGACGAAGAACGACTTGCATTACCTCATGGTGACTACAAGCAGACAATCACCGTGCGGTCACAAGCAGAGTTAGAGTTGCACAATACCGAACTCCAGATGAAGAAGGATTTACAAATCTGAGGTGAGCTTATACATCGAGTGTCGTTTGAACCCGGGCTTGACATGGAAGTGGGGGTACTTCCAACTTCAAGGTTGCTAGTCAATCCATACGTACGGCGGTCTTTTGGGAGGACGGGTATAGAGTAATAGTTCTGGCGTCGATTCTGAGACATGTAATTATGGAGGTTGGTTCATGGCCGTGGCTGGTTCCAAACATGCCGGACGCACATTTTTATACAATCCATATCTGCATTCACCGACAGGTTGGTTGCGGGTCGACAGCCCGTGAAGAGATGCAAGCCAGGCGGGTTCTCACGTATGCAGGTCGTATCAATGGGATTTATCTGCGCTCAAGGCACGGTACATGCAACCAGATCAGTGGCACTGCGCCACCATTTCTTGGAACATGTGTGATTTCTACAACGTGCCACACAATGATCAAGTCATGAGGCATTCAAAGGCGTCTATAAAATGGCGGCCGAACTGTCGCCCCGCTCTGGCATCAAAATTTGAGGGGGGTGCCGCTAATTTGATTGTATCGTCGATTGTATCATTGCTGGGTGATCCCGAAGAGTTTGTTTCCCCGCCTAACATTTTACAGTGTAGGGTAGGGTTCGGGTGTTCAATTTAGGACCTTGTGCTCGTGGTTGGGCGCCGTTATTCGGACTAGACATGTGGTTGTGGCAACTACTATAATGGCAATGCTAGTGGGAGGCGTTGCCAAGCATTGGCCATCAACCCTGTATGTATGTATGGGCACATCCACCAACTAATGCACATGTGCCCTTGCCATTGCAAACTTGAACACGAAGACCGACACTGCCTGCTATTGGTGATGGTGATGAGGTGCCCAACAAGGTGCAAATTCTGATCGTTGATTGATACAGATCAGCCTCGGGTCACAGGCAGGGCTCAGGCTCAGGTTCAGGCTGTCAATGGGATGACATATCATTTTTGGGGATTGTTCCGCCGGTGCGCATCTTCTCGGACTCACTGAGACGTGTAGGTGGCCGTGGCAATGCCAGGCGGCACTTGTTGGCATCTGCTTCTCTTTCTAAACGTTCCTCAAGTCAAGGATGATGGTTTCCATTTCTTCCCTCAATCCCCCCCCCCTTTTCCACTTTTCAGGCCGTCATCATTCCTCCACTTCCCTCGGCTGTGGTGTCCCATTCTAAACCATGGCATTGGTGACCCCCTCTCAGCTGTTCGCGTTGGAGATGGATGGTGAGTGCCATCCCCTTCTCCATACCAATGTAGGCTGAATTATCCCTGTCAAGTATATGTGCTGAGAATCATGCACGTTTGTGCGGGGATTTTCATGTGAGCTATCTCTACGTCGACGTCACATCCACTAATGGATTCCTTGGGTAGATGGGAATTTCTCACCACCCTTGACTTCGAATGGGAGGTATACACCGGAAAGCGGCCATGGCGGTGGTCATTTATCGTGTATGTCGCCGCAAGGGTACAGGCCCTTACCTGCATCCTCCTCAGCCTTGTGGGATTTAATCTTACGCGGGAATTCAACTGTAATGTACATATGCCCGTCATGAGCCGTAACATCAGGCAGGTACTCACCTACCGTCCCACACAGGCCTGGCTGCGCTCTGTGCTCGTACGACCCTTTTTCCTCGCTTTGTACATTGAGGTTGATCGACGTCCTTCCCAGTGCACAGCTTGGTTAGCGGCATGCTCTGCCTCATTCCTCCTTGTGCTACGAGGGTATGGGTGTCGCTATTCCTTTCGCCGTCCTAGTGATAATTGAGTGCCCTCACCGTTGACCAGAGTTGCGATTTGGGGACGGGACCCTAGGATCGTATTCCTTACAGGATCGTTCTGGTTGGCAAATTTAGCAGGATCTTTTTATGGTAAGGCATTCCATTACTTCGTTTCGCACTCGAGGCCCTGATTGGTCCATCTTTAGCCACCACAAAGGTTGAATCCCTCAATTCCTCCTATGTACCTCGGCAGTGCTAATCCTACGAGTTACTTAGGGACGTACCCGTTGGATCGCACAGGCGAATTTCTGTCTCATCACCCACACCGACGAGTTCAGGTGGAGCATCATGATTAATTTCATTGAAGATTTTGTTTTGTTGGTCGTCATGTTTTTTGGCGTGCTTCACAAGCGGAATGCGACACATCTGTGGAACATGTTGTATTTTCAAGGCTTGTTCTGGATTCTTGCGGCCACTATGACGGAGTTGCCGTCGGTGGTATGTCTTCCTTATTCACCACCGTTGCGAGGTAACCTCCGGATTGACTTACTGTGCTTCGTCACTTAGGCATTGGGCTTCAAAAACATCAACGGTGAGTTCTTTCCAACCGTGCTCGAAATGTCCTTAACCATGTGCTCTATCACATCCACAGATGGTTGGAACATGGTAAGTTATACTTGATGTTTCCTTTTCGTGTTTCTGAGAGCGTTCCCACTTAGATATTCCAATACCCACATCGTATGTGCAAGCCATTCCTCCGTTGGCTCAACTAACTAACTTTGAAACCCCAACTGCTCGTACACAGTTACCTTAATGTAAGCTTGTCGTCTTTCTTTTCTTTATGGGGCTCATTTCTCTGTACACAGGGTCATCACGTCTTCACGGGCATATCGAGATCTCTTCCAGTATATCACGAGGTAAGGCTCAGCACTGTTACCCTTCGCGGCCAGATGACCCTCATCTCGTTAACAGCGACCAGGACTCGTGTGCTACACGTCGTGGGCGCAAGCCCCGGGGGATGCGGCAATCGCCACTGTCTGGTCGAGACGTCCAGGTTACGATAACGAAAACAATCGAGTTTGACGTGGGACTTCGGCTTGGTGAAGGTCCCCAGATGTTGCCGGAGGACGTGGAGAGCATCGCCGATTCGCCCGACCTCACAAAAGAGGAGCAACACATACAGTCCCTGGAACATCAGATGAAGCAAGATTTCGAATTATGAGGGTGCGCTGCCTAGCGATCATCTCCTCGGTGTTCGCAAGGCTGATTCGTCTGTCCTGATTTTGGAGGCTGTGAGGCAGTTGTATCCTTACCTGGTATTATCAGTCCGACGCAGAGGACGCTTTCTTGGTCCCATCATATTTGTAGCTGCCCTGCAGGGTCTGCCGAGCTTTGGTCTCCGGCATTCAAATTTGCCCTTCTGTACTACTATCACGACACTTACCACACTGATGGACAGAAACGATATCTCATTTAATCATGTCAGTGCCCCGTTGATTATCGTGCTTGCACCTTGCGACATTGTTATGACGGCCTTGATGCACGGGAGGGGATAGTCCGCCTCTCGAGCCCTTTCGACGGGCGAGCTGAGCGCGACGACCCCCCGCGGATACTGTCGCCAGATACCATACTGGCACTCAGTGGTAAAGACAAATGCTTGGGGCTGCTGTTGATATCAACGGCGCAATGTGGCGGTTCTGCCGTCATGGGAAACAGATATTACCAGTTTGATCTCTGATTCATCTTTTTTTTTGCAA
>QLOT01022359.1:0-28101 GCA_003313875.1 Russula aff. compacta | reverse complement strand
GCAGCTGCAGCAGGAGGACGGAGCTAGGTCAGACTCGGGCTACTCGTGGGAGTGGAGCACGAGCACGAGCGTGACGCTGATGAGGATGGATGAGGCGGCCGAAGCGCGCCGAAGCGGATTTTTTCGGACACAGTATCGCGCGGTAGAGAGCGACGTTGTCGGACTTGGGGTCAAGTGGTAAGGTAATTATCATATATGTGCTACGTACTGCCGTGCCACACACACAAAGGATAGGATATATACTGTAGTTGCAGATCCCTCCTGACCTTCCTCCGCTCGGAATTGATGCAAAAGTGTGATTGATAAGGATGGACAGAAATTTTTCTTTCCATCGATAGTGACCAAGGCGATGGCGATGAAATCTCTGTGGAGCACCTGTTTCTGTTGCTGTTGTTGCATGGAGAACACAAGCCGGTCAGTAAACTCAAGCGCCGCCGCACCCGTAACGCTAGCGTTTCAATATCTCGAGTACTGTACTGTATGCATCGCCGCCCGCCATCTTGCTGTACCACCCTGACCGACAGGCTGGCGAGGGAGGTCAGGATAAGCGAAATGAGAAAAAAAATATAGAGGCCCGTGTATTTGTGTGACCTAACTAAGAGGGGATCTAAGTACGTGGGCGGTGCTACACTGGATATTCGGTTTGATTGATGTATGGGATACGCTAAGTAATGATGGATGGTGTTCCAACACGTGTGCGCGGGTGAGTGGGTTGTGCGTGTGTGTGAAATGGGAATGGAGGTCATGACATTCGAACATGAAAGGGACAAAATCGGAGGGATGCCAAGTGAGCGATCAACGGAGTGCCTGCCACTAGCGGCTAGCGCCTGCGCTGCTGACCAGGCCCACGGTACCAGTAGTGGCAATCAGGGCAGTACTCGGGCGTGCTCGCGGTGACAGTCTCTTTGGCATCCGGACCGAAGAACTATGTGGAGGGTTGGGAAAGATGAAAGTAAGAAATGGGAAGGGAAAGGAAAGGAAGGAAAGAAGCGGATCGGAGAAGAATGGAGATATTGCGTCAGTGCGGGGTTGAGAGAGCAAGTAGATTTGAATTGAATAAGAATGAAGATTGAGCCGGACGGGGACGGAGATGAGAATGAAGCGGACTCGCGTACCTTATCACAATAACAAGGCTGGCAAAGGTTCACGGGTTGTGGATGGGCGATGGACCATACACAATAGCGATTGTTGCAATCAATCCTTCGTAGTTTCTTGGTCTGTAAACGGGAAAAGGAAACGGGGACGGATTTGTTGGGTGAGCGTCTGATGATGGCGGACCGAGCGGAGGAAACACGCGGAAATGTGCGACCGTTTGGGGAAAGGAACGGAGCTTACGATAACATAGTGCTGTGACGTGCGTATTAGTGGCACAGAATTTTAGGCGTAGGAACATCGGAACGGCTACTCACACCACATCCGTACTTGGTTCCTTCACTGAGCATTCGATTCAAATAATATGAATGAGGGAGTCATCAGAGATGGGAGAGAGGTAACGCACGTCTCAAGGTTACACATGGTGAGAGTGGTGAATGGGGACGTCAAGGGTGAAAGTGTAGGGGCTCGATGAACGGCGAATAATAGAGGGATTATAGGGAAAAGGGAGATCGGGGGATGGATTAGCAGATGGGTAGAGGGAGGGGATTATAGAGAGAATATATAGTAATAGAGAAAGGAGGGAGAGGAGTTGGGCGAGCGTTAAGTTGTGTGTTGTTTAGTGGCAATTGAAGGTTAACGTAGTCAGGCAGGTCAAGGTCACTTGCCAGTGTTACCCGGAGCGGGGCTTCGGGGCTTGCACCATCATCGCACACACACTACCTTACCCCACATCGGAGAAAAAGGAACGATCAGATAACAAATGAATCACCACAACCTCGAGGCTGTTCCTTCTTTTCCTACAAAGAAAAAAAAGCGAAATGCACGCACATCTGATTTCAAAGTGACCCTTCTTGTGACTCGAGGTCCGTCACGTCACGCGTGTGGCGAGGCAGGCGGGGCCACCACGTGCCCGTTGCGCGAACGTGACTGACGTGGAACTGGCACTGGCACTTGGCTTGGCACTGGCTGACACTGCGAGCAACGACTGTCGCCGACCATCAAACGACCATGAGCTCTCTCCCCACTTCTTCATCCCCATCATCTTCTACTGTCGCCCCTACTACACGCTCACGCACCCTCCTCTTTATCTCCTATCGCGACTCTAGCGCACGGGCGCCACGCACGCCCCGTGGCGCTCGCCAGTACGAAGACTCTTATCATCCCACAGACGAGAATGAGGGTCTCATCAACCACCAGGGCACGCCCCACACCTTTCTAGATGTGGAACTTCCCCCAGAGTGGTTCGTAAGATCCGAAAGGCATATTCCCGAGCATTTCCCATTCGTATTCACAAAAAAAACAGGGTCGACTATGTCGAACAGGTAGAGGAAATCCTTGCCGCCACCCACGCCAAAGGTGCGCGTTTATTTCGACGTACCAAGATGTCTGCGTCAGTTGACCGCTGCGTTAGCCCATTGGCTGAACCTTGTTCATTCTTCCTTACAGTCGCTGCTTTGGATAAACTTCACGCAAAGCATGTCCTCCCGGGTTTTGCGGACCGATCTTCAGAGGAAAGAGAAATTGAAGCCGCGACGAGCGACATTACTAAAGTGAAGCGAAATTGCCTTATCTTCATCTCCGTTGAAAGCTCATCGGCCTTATCCCATCTCGCAGGACTTCCGTCGATGTCAGGCCCTAATCCAGCGCATTGGCGCTGTCTCAGCCCCTCCTGACCATTCTTTTCCACCAACTCGGCCTAATGCTGCACAACATCACGCGCTCGCTGCAAAGAATACCCAACGTGGCCTTGCCGCCAAGGTGCAAGAGCTCAGCGCGACCTTCCGCAAAAAGCAGCGCGTCTATATGGAAAGTGAGTACCTTTCCGTTCGCCACTCTTCGCTCTCCATCCGCCACGCCCCGTACCCCGTCCCCGTTCTCCGCGGGTCACGCCTTCGTCCCTGCTAAATGATAACTCCACTTTCCCCACTCCGTAGAATTGCAGGGCCATGCAATAAAGAATCAAGATCTCCTAGTCGCTTCGGGAGTAACTTCCCTCAAAGGCACAGACGCCTTGACTGCCGTAGATGAAGATATTGAAGCCGCGGTATGGGCGCCGCCCCCTTTTCACTCTATCCAAAGGCCATGTGCTCACTCGATCCTTGCCACGTCTAGTCGCGTAGTCAGCTGGTCGACCAACAGCTCCTCCAGCCAGATCTTCGAGCGCGTGACCGAGAGCTCACGGAAATTGCAAAATCAATCGCCACCCTAGCGGAGCTTTTCAAGGACTTGTCATCACTCGTCATAGATCAGGGCACGCTCCTCGACAGCGTCGAATACAATATCGAGCAGACAGCTGCCCACATGAACGAGGCAGTAGTGGAGCTTGAAACTGCTACTCGGTTTGTGTCCTCACGCGTTGGTGTCTGATAACGATTGAAATTTGATTTCTTCACCTTTCTTTTTATTTTGTTTCCACGCCCAACAGATACCAGAAAAACACTGGCAGGCGAAAGTGCATCTTCCTTCTCTTGCTCATCATCTTTGGGCTTGTTGTTGTCCTCATCTTCAAGCCTCGGCGGCATCCCTCAGCAACCACTCCAATGCCTATGACCTCGCAGACCCCACCTGGCCCACCCTCTCTGCACTCGTGATAGATGACCACTGTCCCCATGTGATAGTGATGATCGATGATGGTGCTCACTGCGCGATCACTTCAGGTACCATTGGGCCGACACAGACTGATCCACACTCCCTCTCGCATAGCCTATGCTCGCATATGTATCTATCACGTTATTTTTACGTATTATGCCAGTGCCCGTGGGGCAGGATCCGCTGGGTGCTGCGTTACTTACACACCATGATGCACCTCCTCGTGGTGCAACATTGAATCAGAAAACGCTCGACGGAAAACGCTCGGGGGAAAAGAATTCCCGATACGAGTCGATGTAACTTCACGGGCGTTTCTTCCCCTGATGGCGGTCCAAGTTTACGGCCATGTTATCTATTCGGGAGGGCCTGCCTGCTTGCTTTTACCCGCCTGCCTACCTTGGTATACAGGCGCGCGAGGGCGGGGTTCGTTCCCTATATTTTTTTTTCCAGAAAAGAGGGCACGTGTTGTTCTATGTCAGAGCGTTATTGTAGCCGACAGGAGGGATGAAAAACGAAACGCGGGGGCACCGGGCCTGGGTGTGGGTGTGTGTGGTGACAGATGGATGAAGGGAGAAAGGGGGCAGTTAGGGCACCCCGTACAGGGGACGCGAGGCAGGCGTCTTGCAAGCCGTGTGTGGTGTGGTGCTGCGTTCAAAAAACCCTAGAGCGCTTGATAGCTTGGTCAACTCAGCGCTCAGATCGCTCAGACCTTGGAAAAAAAATAACCTCTACAAAAGCAAGCGTCAAGTTAAGTGTATACTGTATCAGGCCAGGCTGACGGGCTGTTTGTGAGACATTCTGCTGGATTACTACTCGGAGGCGCGCCTGTGTTCAGAGTTTGAATTTGGAGGGTGAGTAACCTTATCGTATGTGTAGGCTGGTGACTGGTGTGTGAATTGTTCCGGTGACCTGCCTGTACTGTGTGCACTGGCACACGTCTCATGTTCAGCAAGCCCCCTCACCCCCCTTCTCTCACCCCCTCCCCGGGCGGTGGTGCAGTGTGAAGTGGGGTGATAAAGAAATCAAGGGACGAGGTGCCCATTTGAATACGCTCCCTGCACTTTGGCGACATACATCATGGCAGGCATACGCGCCACACGTCAGCGTGTCATGTGTGCTATTTGCCCTTCGAGATGTTTCTGAATCTGCATCGATTAATCCTGCCGGAAGTCACAGCAGTCACTTGCATCCGAACTTGCCAAATGACTACATACAAGTCTTCCCGACAACCCCCGCCCCTTCCACAAGGCAGACAAAGTACTCTGCACCCCCACACATGCCATGCGTCTGTTCCCGGTAATGATACCGATCACTCACGCATAGGCGCACCCAAGTCTATTGTTCGCCTTCCGGCTTGAGTGAGCTTCTTCCAGCACGCAGAATCTCGTCCGTAGACAATAGATTGATGGCGATCACAGAGCTGTAGAATCCGCGCAAGGAAGGGGTAGAGGGTTTGGGATTTTTTTTTGATACATGTCAACTAGCCGACGTGAAAGAGAAGAGAAGGTGTACACACCTCGAGTGTAGCATTTGCCGCTTGACGCGGTAGTTATCCCACACGCCCTCGACCGTCGGATCAAATGGCTCGCCAGACTGCAGATCGAGACCCACGACGTTCCCGTCCGCATGCTCGTCTTGCAGCGCAACGAGCGCGTCCTGGACATCAAACCCACCGTTCGCCGCAAGCGTCTTGGGGATTACCAGAAGCGCATCTGCGAACGCTTGTACCCCCATTTTGACACGCCCTTTAGCGGCCTTCTTGGCGTTATCAACGAGATGCGCAGCACATGCGACCTCGAAAGCACCAGCGCCAGGCACCAGCGCCTCATCTTCGAGTGCGTTCTTAACCGCGCGTAGACCATCGCGCAGCGCATCTTGAATCTGCTGCGTCGTGTGGGCGTTCGGGCCCTTGATGAGCAACGTCACGCTCTTCGGCTCCTTCACCTCATCTACGAACGTGAATTTCTCTTCGCCAAGCGTGTGTTCGTACACAAGTCCGGCCCATCCGAGCACGTCCGGTGTTAGCTCTTCGACCGAGTTTTGTGCGATACCCCCACAAATCAACTGCAGCCTGCAATGGGTCACGCGTTCGTATGCAAGGATGACATGTCAGTAGACCGGTGGCTGAAACTCCGGAGGGCATGCACGCACCGCTCCATGTTACGTCGCTTCGCACGACGCAGGGCGAGAATGCCATTCTTTGCCAGAATGTCGAGGGACAGCGGATCAATTCCCTTTTGGTTAATTACGACAAAGCTCTTCTGCTTCTCTTTAGAGTCCACCGCCTGGTCACACACAAGATTTTTGAGTTCGACAATTTTCTTCACTCTCTCGTCTGTGAATTTGCGTTCAGATTCGACGAGTTTCTCGCGTTGCTCGGCCGAGGAATAGAAGAACCCCGAATTCACTTCACTATTGTCTCGACCTGTCATCGCTACGGAGAACACCATGGGAGTGCACGACTCACGTTTTCTCATACTCTAGGCTGACGTTAAGCGTCAAAATGTATGCGTTCTCGACGCGCTTAGGCATGTCCGGATGCCGTGCGCCGTGGTCGAGAACAAGCCCACGAACCAGCTGGGTCTCCAATGCGGTACGATGCTGCATTTTCATAATCTCGACCATGTGAAGATCGATCGGTTCCCGCCACTGGTCCTTGGCATCTACAAGAGTCCTGGTTGAGTCATTTCCACCATGGAAAACCATCACGTATCTCGCGTACCTCTTGGTGGAGGAGGCGGCCGGATGGCTATTACGGCATCAACCACAGACCCGGAAAGCTGCTGAGCCAAAGCAGCATTGACTTTTGTGGCGAGGGACGTCTTCGCAAGGCTGACGAGGGTAGGGCGGTCTAGACTCGAGGGTTGCTTGAACGTGTTCAAGAACTGGGGTACAACCGCGTCAGCCGAGATCGATGGAATAGTCTATGTGGAACTCACTGTGAGTGCCTCTTTTTTAGCAATGTCAAACCCTGCCGCGATGACTGATGGATGTACGCCCTCAGAGATGTAGCGATCTGCCTGCTTTAGTAATTCTCCAACGAGTAAAACTACAGAGGTAGTCCCATCTCCAACTTGATCATCTTGTGCGACAGCCGTTCGTGCGATCATAGCGGCTGTGGGATTTTGTATTTGCATCTCTGAGAGTAAAACCTTGCCGTCCTTTGTCATTTTTATTTGTCCGGCGCCATCTACAAGCATCTTCAAAGTACCTCGTGGACCTGAAACGGGTTCAGTGATTGAAAAGGGACCAAAACTACAATTCACACACCTAGATTCCCTCTCACGACATTTGCTAAGCCCATCGCACCTGTAGTATTTACCTTGAAGCCGAACACCATCATGTTATTGTGTAGAATGAGTGGAATGTGGACTCATACCTGGAGCGCAGCGGCTCTCCTGACACTCTCCGCTTTGGGGTTGATGAGTTCAATACTTGACATGATAAAGAGGTGCCAGGGTTATGCGCGATGCAAGAAACGTAACGAACGCGTGCGATGGCAATGGCAATCACAAATGGCCGCGTGACGATAAATTATGTAATAGATGCGTGACAAAATGATTACTAATCACCCAATGATGACAATCCCTGCCGTTTGCCTTTTCTTCTCATGCCAGTGCCAGCACCGGCACGCCTTTCTTTTGGGATATGAGAGTTCGCCATTGTACCGTCACTCGAACTAGAACTTTCCTCGTCGTCTTCTCCATCATCACTGGCGTTAAACCGTGGCTGCACCTTGAGGCTCGGCGTGTTCTTGAATCGTCGCTGTGCCGCTCTCGATTTAGAGAAGAGAATATTCTTACTCGCGATGTCCGAAAGTCGTCTGAACTGAATACCACTACCGGGTGTTGACCTGGTCAGTGTCTTCTTTGACAGAGAGGGGGTAACCATGGCGGGTTCATTTTCTGATTCGGATGATGACGCCGACGGAGCCCTGGGGGCCTGGCTACTTCCAGCGAAGAAGAGAGGCTGAGCACTACCCTTTTTCCCTCTGGAGAGGTCCGTAACACCTCGTCGAATAGGCACGGGTGTTTTATTCTCTACCTCAAACGTAGAAGATTCGTTTTCACCTGGGGATAGCTTCCCCGGGTGACCTTGGCTACTTGAACGGAGTTCATCGATGACAGACGAAGCATCTGGTTGCGTCTGCTCTGAGAGGGGCAGAGTTGTCCATTTCACCTGAGAAGAAGCAGGAGCTCGTGGTGAGCCATCTTCGCGAGCCACTGAGGGGGAGGTGTCATCCCCAGAATCGCCAGGATGCAGTGAGGTTGGCCGTGCAAATTTGATCCCAGATTTCCCAGCCTGCTTTGGAACTCCTTTATCTCGAGTAGCTTCCTTCGTACCGTCACATATTCGCTCATTGTCCTCCTTTGTAGACGTTGTGGCTTGTATGAGTGCTGAGGTGACTTTTTGGCGGACCTGCGTAAGTGGGACAAGTGTGGCCTCTGATGTGCCCACAGAGGACTGACGGTTTGCCAGTCTGCCAGACCGACGAGCCGGCTGCTCCGCAACGTGTGGAGGGTTGAATGCAGCACGGGGCGCACGTTTGTGGGGCTTGCGCGAGACCGGGTCTGTGTTCTGGCTAGGTGCCGGCTGATTATCAGAAGGCTGACTGGGCACTGCTTCGATGGGATCGCTTTCCTCGCAACGGGGGTGCTCGGCTGTGGTTTCTACGTCATCAATTGCATCTTGTGATTTGTCCTTAGCATTCGCAGTAGTGTTATCTACGGCAGGTGAGGACGTCGGTACAAGTACCCTGCCAGTCTGCTGCTCAGTAGAAGCCAGAAAAGGGGATTTCGCGGGCTCTGTATTGATAGCAGTGGCATCTGACTGTGGGGACGCTAGCCTGGGAATCTCCGTACTAGATTGTGACAGTGGAGCAGTGGCATTGACCTTGCCGGGCGCGATCCGTGTGGAGATCGGGTGATCTTGGTTCTGAGCTTCGAGTGATTGGGCCGGATACGTGTCGACTTCTGACCGTTCCGATGCTCCTACTTCGGCATCAGTGGATACATGGTCCCCAGTAACGCGGATAGCGGGAATCTTCATGCGAGCGTTCATCAATCACGCATGAGACCTCTTGGAAAGTGAAGGATACGCACCTGTAAGCGATTAAAAACCTCATGTGGTGTATCCATGTAAATCGGCACCGAGGCATCTCCCTCGTCCGTCGAAGTGTGCTCTAATTCTATCGAGGATTGGCGAGTCGTGGAAAATCCCCCATTCTGCTTGTACGATGGTTGCCGCGAAATATCTTCCTCGTCGGGCATGAGATCCTCAGGACCTGATTCGCTTCTTGTCTCGCTGCTCGATGGAATCTCGTCCAGGACGCTTGGACGTGGGCCACGTTTCACAGGTCCATGGACCAACGCGGTTGGCTGATCTCTGAGAGGATGTACCAGCACAGAAGCAGCAGCATTGACAGAGGCCGTCCTGGCCAACCTGTTCCCTTCATTTTCACCTCCAGTAGAACTTTCGCTGCCACTGCCCTCGCCATCAGCTTGGACTGGCACCTCAGAGACTTCAACGCCCTTTGAAACCTTGGGTTTCGCTCCGGTAATTAAACCCCCCCTGGAAAGGGCTGCAGGTGTTGAAGCAGGGATGGCTAACTTGGAAGATTCCGTGTCCGATGAATCACGACTCAAATCTGAAGGTGTCGACCGAGTTTTCTTCGCGCATTGGCGGAGGGCTGCGATGGCCTCCGAAGTGGGTGCGAACCCAGGGTTCGTCTGTGTGACACGCGTATCAATCGGGTCGGGTCCTTCTTGAACAGCAAGACAGTCTTTCAGGGGTACGAAGTTCTCAAGGCACGCAGAACTAAAGCCCTGCTGTGCAGAGCCTAGCTTCGAGCCAGACTCGGATCCAGGAGATTCCTCGGAAGTGAAACGACGCTCAGAAATAGTGTCTTGACTGCTTACCGCCGTTTCCTTGACAGCGGCTACTGCGACGACAGCGCCCCGCGGAGCAGGTGGCCTGCTCAATTTTTGCGTTCTCTGGTTCACCTCTCGAACGATGCTGCCTTCGGTGCTGTTAGTTTCCATGGCTTCCACGCTACTTGCTAGGGGAACTTGAACAGTCGTATGTGTTGTGCCATTCGTGCCAGCACCTGGTTTCGCCCTATGACCTTTCCTTTTTGTATTGGGGGGCGGGTCGTTGATCAGAACAGTAAGCCCGCTAGCAGTGACCAGATCCGAGAAATCAGCCGGATCAGCTTGCAACCTCTTAGTGAGGAAAGCGGCAATTGTCTTGTCAATATCGTCATCGATACCGGCTTCCGGCTTCTCAGGCTTTCTTGAGGCCTTTTTCTTAAAGGGCTCCGTTAGGATCTAGAAACTCCGACAGCTGCCACACAGGCGTTGACGCTTTGCTGACCTTTATCTGAGACTGACTAAACACTTCATCTTCGACTAAATCCACTGAGCCCGTTTTGGAGTTAGTCAAGCTACTTTCTACTTAACCCATCTTTGAATAAGAAATAGTAGAGAATAGTGTGGCGTAGTGATGACAGCTCACCAGCATCCGCCAGTCTAGCTGATTTCCGCTTCCTGGTTTTGGCATGTTTGGGTATATCGTTGGTAACTTCTATACCAAACTGGGAAGATGCACCTGCAGTGGTGGGTGACGCCGTTTGAGCCTGTGAGTATTCATCGCCTCCTGTACATCGTGAGCAACACAACAGAGATGATAATATCGCCGTACCTGTGCATATCCCGGTGGGTATTGTGCTTTTCTCTGGAAATGCGCCGTAAGGCCCGGATGTACACGATCGGCGACGGTCACGTACTGGTAGAGACCTCTGGAACTACTGTTTGGTTTCTACGAAAACGCTTATCGGGTGACATGTCCACATTCCTGGAATTCAAAGTTCCCTGTTCGGGTGAGGGCCCCTTTCCTAGAGAAGCACCCTTTTTTCCCTTCTTTTTCTTGCGCGAAGTTTCAGCGGAGGCCTCAGTGAGATCAGCAGGACTAGCCTCAGAAGGTGTGATCTTAGCAGCTTTCCGTTTCAGTTTTCCAGGTTCTTTCGCCTGGGTCTGGGTAGAAGGCCCCACTTTCTCTGTTTGGGAAGCTGGGTACGACGTAGTTGGCTTCGAACGCAGAGGAACCACGGTCCCAGAGGTGGACTTGTGAACGACGACGTGAGACACTTCACGGGACGACGAAGGACTGTTATCCTTCGATGCATGTTGTTGGGAGGGTTGAGTGGCCACAGATGTTACGAGGTCACCATTGACCGTAACCTTCCGCTTTTTGCGGGGTGGGTCTGTACTCGTAACATGCGTAGTAGGTGACCGAACCAAGGGGTCCTTTGTGGCAGGCGTAACCGTGCCAGAGTGCACTGCTTCCGGTGTGTTTGGCTCTGGAAGAGAACCATTGGAATGTCCTTTCCCTTCTGCTAGAGTGTGCCTCTCCTACCCCGCGTAGTTAGAAACATCCGAGGGCGTGGTGCAAACACATACAGCGGGATTGGATGATGAACGGCCGTTCTCTGAAATGGTTACGGCCACAATTGCATGTGTGGAGAATTTAGTAAGAGCCATAAAGGCCTCAAAGTCATCGTCTGAAGTAAATTCAGACACCTGCAAAGGACAGTTGGAGAGACGCACCATCTTCCAGGTCGACTCTTCTCCCGTCACGCAGCTGCGCTAGCTCTATCGGAGTGTCATGGCTCAATCCAAGCTTTTTGCGGACCGCGCTCCTCATCTCATCCAAAGATTGCTCTTCGTTCGCGATAAACGCAGTCAACACAAACCAAACACTGGCCACCAGGTGGAAATTCTGTACCTTTGAAAAGACGATCGAAAGTCCTTCCAGAACTTTGGTAGGTGATCCTTGGGTACTCGGACATAATAACATCTGTCACCTCAATGGGGCGGAGCCAGGGCCTGAGGATAGAACCGTGATAGAATCGTAAGGCGGGCGTCTGCATGGCCACGCTGGACCAACTCCGTTCCCGGCCCGATGTCCGGCCCGGGTCCCACGGCAGTCACCGTCCGTCACCGAAGCAGTCGCCAATCGTCACTCTCCGACATCCTTTCACTGACGGTTCATTTGCACAACAATTTCCTAATGGCGGGTCCACCTGGTACGGACTCTGAACGATGCTTACATATCTTGGGAATTGAGAGTTTACCGAAGGTTCTGGATTTCACCCCCACTTGCCGGGCTTCAAACACAACTTCCTCGCCAAAGCCCTTGGCGCTACTATGTGGTTTTTCATATTTTACCGTGCCAGGTTCGTCTTACTTCCTATTCATTACACCCTCGATACTCACGAAATGACATTTAGAGAGGACGGCCCGAAACTTTTGGTAGGTTACCGTCTCATCGCAAGGACTAGCACTAACCTCATATATTATACAGGGGTTGAAACATCCATGGGAGGGACATGCACATGGGGATGGTGGAGAAGAATCGCATCATTGATCTCCCCGATACTGCATCGTGCAACTGGCAAAATACACATCAGTGTTTCTGATAGAAAGCTCACCGTACTGTATATGCTCAGTGATGATTATGTCATTGAATGAAATTTCCGTTCCGAGTCCCGCGCGAGCTCAGTTGTTGTGCCGCGGGCCAGCCACAATAGCGAGGACCGACATATATTCGAACAACATGGGACCACAGCACGGGGCGTGATGTAAATACATTTCCCATAACAACAAAGTGCTGCAGATTTCCCCACTCGACTTGCTGACCGTGATAAGCTGTCATCTCACCGTTCACCAGACTGACTAAATGTAGCTCTGCTCGGACACCGGAGGTCGTTCTAATACATCTCCTCCGAGGCATTAACGGATTAATGGGTTCCCATCGATTGCTAGTTGTCTTGGCGTGTGTGAAGATAAAAAGTCCCATCGACTCTCCAACGTTTCCTCTAGCTCCTTTGCTCACCTTGACGCTCCCAGGTACTGGATAGTATGTGTGCTACTTTTGTCTTGCCTACTGGCTAATCCTCAATTGTTTCCCAAATCGTAGCCTCTTTCATTCGTTCTGAACCCTGAACATTCTCTTTTTCGCCTTGACGACTGCACGCTCACCTTGCCCAACCAACCAACAACCTCATCTAATCTACATTACACACACCTGCGAAAATGCGCCCATACGAGACAGCCGCACAAATCGTCCTTGTCAGTTCCATCGTCAACTCCGCCCTCGCGCTTCCTTCCGCTCCCCCAATAAATGCACAGCTGGAGCGCCGGGAATCACCCTGGTTTACTGCTGTGAAGACCGGTATGGCAAAGGGTGTGGCCGCTGGCCCTATCGTCTTGGGTGTGATTCTGCTTGAGAAGTATATCAATTCCCAAGCCCAAGCTAGCAGCAGCAGCACTAACAGCGGCGGCTCTAACGGTGGTGGCAGCATTCAGAATCCCAGCACCAACTCGTACGTTTCTGGCTCGCTCTCCCTTCTCTTGCCAACACTATGACGAGCCGAGTAACAACCTTTCTGACTTGTGATGATCTCATCCACAGTACTCATAGTGCCCGCGCCTTCTCTGATCATTCGGAACTCCTGCATGATCGTAATGCCGCCGAAGTTGGTAGCAGCGCCAGCGCTGGAGCAGGCACGACGTCAAAACGTGTCGCAGACCACCGTCGACACAAATCGGCGTCACACGGACTTGCTCATTTGAAGGATGACGAGCTCAAGTTGCTGAAATATCTTTCACGCAGGGCGATTGAGAACCTTGATTAGGCGGACGGGCCTCTGAGATGAGCGGAGAATGACGTGTCTTTCGTTACTTAGTTTGTAACGGCGATTGTGACCCTTTTGAGGAGCCGGAATCATCAATGGGAGTTCATGTTGAAGGAGGAGTCAAAGACATCTCATCTCGTCGACAGAGATTGGAATCAGTAAGATGATCTAGAAATCTGTTGCACAAATTTGCGGTTGGAAAATTTCCCTGTGCGAATACGGACCGGTTGGCGAGCATCACGCAATGGACTGGGACATGGTTGAGATTATCTATATTTATGCATCGCCGCCTCGTGCGAAGAACAACTTTTGCTGCGCGCACGTCGCATTCGAGCAGCCGGGGCAGCGTAGCCCCATTTGCACCGACACCGGTGGTGCACCAGCAACGTGCTCCTTTAAATGCTGTGCTGCGATGTCCGCAAGCGCACGTATGAATACTGGCGAACCATTCAGCGACTCGGCCCGATGCACCTCCATACCGAGCTGTCCCCGCAACAAGCGTACAGCCTCCTCGTCAGTTAAACCCTTTTGCAGAACGGGAAAATGGGGCGCTCCCGAGAGAGAAGGGAGGGAAAAGACGGAACGTACCTCACGCGCTTCCTTCCCATATTCGAGATCGAGCTCGTACAGTGTTTCTATATGATCGCTCGTGAACGCGATGGGCACGAGCACGACGCGTTTCTTGCCGAGGCGAGCGAGACCCTTGAGCGCATCTCTGGTCTGTGGGCCCATCCACGCGCTGGGCCCGACTTGTGACTGCCATACCAGGCGGTAGGGATTCGCGTGTCCCAGGTGATCCATCACGCTCGCAACGCTCGCAGAAACCTCGAGCACATACGGGTCACCACGGTTGACGACCGACATCGGGAGCGAGTGGGCAGAGAAGAGGAGCACAACGTCGCTACGCTTCTCTTCTGGGAATTTTTGGAGCGCGCTTTCGATCCTCTGTGAGATGGCCTGGCGTGGAGAGGTAAGGACATAAGTGGTGATGAGAGGAGGGAGAGTAGGCGCCTCACCTCAATGAAACCAGGATGTGTGCCCCATCGATCAATGACGCTCCAACTGATACCAGAAAAAAGCCCGGCTTTGCTCTTTCTGTAAACGTCATTGAGACTGCTGCCCGTCGTACTACAGCTGTACTGAGGGTATTGTGTAAAGGCCACCGCGCGTTTCACACCGTCCGCTCTCATACGTCTTGCAGTCTCGTCTGCCAAGGGATGCGCGTAGCGAAATGCGACATAACTCTTGTGAGGCGCCGTCACTGGATGGAGCTCGTCGAGTAACGTTGCCAAGCCTTCTCCTTGTAATTCGGTCCAGCGTAGAATAGGAGAGCCACCCCCAATCTCGGTATATTGCTTCTCGATCTGCGGAGCACGTCTTCTAGCAATCCACGGTGCTAAAATGGACTGAAAGGGGAGAGGAATGAGGTCCCCATCTGAGAAGAGGTTTCTTAGAAAGTCGTAGGTTTCGGAGACCTGAAATGATTGGTGACACAACTGCAACGAAACGTGCCTCGAGGCTGGGACACATACCGTGGATGGACCGCCCATGTTGAGCATCACGATTGCTGAACTCATCAATATGAGGGCCTGAGGTAATGTGAAGGAGAAAGGGAAGTGACAGACCTGTTGGACTAAGGCATGTGAGAGGTATTGGTTGTAAAGCGGAAAAGCGTACCTCCTTCCCGTAGGCGAGTTGTGCAAAGTCACATATGACCGAGCGAGGGCGCGGACACTGGCAAGCGTGGAAGCCTTTGTGACCTTTGAAAGTGCAGCCATGTGCGGTTGAGCGAGAATTGTGAGAGAGAGCTAGCGCGTGTGACAAATGTTGGGGCCCAACAAATTCAGACATTCACCCGCTGACTTTGAGCTCCACAAATCAATATCAATCCGAACTGACTATATTGACATGTCGATAATACCAGCCTTATAGTAACCCACTTCCTCCTCAACTTTACATCCTAGGCTCAAATAACCCCAATCCCACCCACCAGGGGCCTCCAATGCCAATCTTATGGAATTGCTTTCTCCAATGGAGACCGAGCGGCAACAGCAACGTTTGCTGCCTCGTGCGCGTGGATCGCCTGACGCCGTTTGATGTATTGAAATAAGATCAGCGTGCACCACGACACGAAGATCCACGCAATCTCTACCCCGAAATTGAGCCCGACTGCATAAATCGACTCAGCCCAATCGGATTCTCACAAGTCAAGTGCATAAAGCGAGGGGGAACGCACTCTGGTTACGGGTACCAAAAACGATGCTCCGAACAGCTTGTTGGACATTATAGAACGGTGCGACATAACCATAACGGTAGAGCGCCGGAAGCAGCCTGAGCGGAAGGACGCACACAGAGATATTCACTACGACGATTGAATGCGTCGGCATCAGCAAAATACAGGTGACGATAGCTTAGGGGAAACATCGCACCGATGATCCAAAGGACGAGGAAGAAGGAGATGAAGCGCGGTGTCAATATCGTTATCACAGATTCCACCGCACCACCGAGCGCGCACATCGCCAGCCACGACATCATCCAGTAAATTACAAAGCCGGAACTACCGTAGCTGAATTGATGGTGGTCAGCGCTTGCAATACGTAGCCCATTAAAAAAGCATACAATCGACTAAAGGGGACTTGGAAGCCGAGGCTGAGGAGGCTGTAGAAGCACTGCCCGTAACAATTAACAGCAGAGGAAGCTACCGGGACGCTGAACATACCGAGACGAAAAAGTACATGATTATAGGGTTGACGATGCGAATTATGATGAGCCATTTGAATGTGAGACGGTCCTCGAAGTGCGTGGCGTCCACACGTGCTGCGTAATGTGCCGTCGTTAAAATGAACTGTACGCGTCGAGTAAGCTCACAGCTATATATGCTGGTTCCAAAGGCGTACCGATAGAATGAGGAGAAAGATCAGCCCGACAAATTCGACGGCAGTAGCGACGGGCACATCGAACGGCCGTGTGTTGATCACTGTGTACGAGATGGGCTGTGAGACGAGCCTCGGCGCATTGACAAGAAGAGAGGTCAAGTTTGGTGACAGCCCAGGCATTTCTGAAATGTATCGTGCATTAAAAGCTTCCGTGGTGCCATCAAGTAGCGTGACGATCTATAGGAAAGCGCTTCCTCAGGTATAATGACGGTGTCCAAGCTAAGGGGCATACATTCTGATAAATGATATCACGGCTGGAAAATTTAAGTTCGAATCAAGACAACACAGACCAGCAACGTACTATGCATTCTTGCTCCGAGCTTCCGCAACATACACACTAATGGTGCGATTAGCAACATAGGTGTTATCTGCGGCGACGACAGCGGCCTTCAACGTTTCCGTCGCATTTTGGCTGACTATGAGGTGGTGCAGAAACTTGTTATTTATCAAAGATCAAGTCATATCTCAGTGACGAGACACACTAGCAATTATTGCCCAGGCTTTCTCCTGTATGACCGCACTTTCGAGGTCTTGCACCACGTTGGGAAACAGATCTGTGGAGACTGCATTCCACGTAAGCGTAGTTGGCCTTCCGCTGCTTGCGACCACCGCGCGCGAGACGAATTGGCCCACCTCGCGGCCGTCAAAGTCCTGTAGCGACAGAAGTCGTACCAAAAATGATACGGATTAACAACGCATCTAGCGCGTACGGTCGCGCGATCCACGACTGATATGACTTACCACGACCCAGCCATTGAGATTATGGGTGTGCGTCGGGGTCTGCCAAAGCGCGCCCCAATATATGGACAGCACAGAGAGAAGGACGACGATGAGGGTGACACCTATCAAGGTGAGGATCTTGATATAGATTTTCCGCGCTGCGGCAGTCGCAGGGTCGTTTGAGAAGTAGCTCTCTGTAAACCACGGTAAAGGCGGTGTGTGCTGCGGACCCATGACAGAGTCACGTCGGACTTGGCTAGGTGACTTGGATGGAGAAGGAGAGCGAGATGGAGGGGGCAACTTGTCCATGGTGGATGAGGGATGGAAGGCCGTAGTGACGTAGACGGATGCCGAAAGTTATTTGCAAAAAGGATCCCGCACGGCGTAAACACGTAGGTTGGTCCTCGAGCGTTTTGCTAGCCTCTTAGCTGGGAGGTTCTGAATGTTCGAGAGGCACGCGCAGTCCGAGATATCGAACAAGGTCAGTGTGCAAGCTTCAGGCCCCTCTCTACGCTTTAAGGAAGCCAGACGAGCAGGGGGGAAGTGGGGAAATGGGAATCATAAACTGCGGCCTGTCATGGAACTGAGATATCCAGGCAGATACAGAGCCCCTGTGCGCATCATAACCGACTTTGGTGAAACCTTAATAAGGAAATGCCGTCATAATCTCAATTGATCCACTCTCTTTTGCGTCTCAAATCCGTGGCATGGTGGTGCATGACTTGAGGGAGCGATGTACTGCATCCACAATGCAGATCCACCCAACTGCCGCCAAGCGCCTCTGCGATACGCGATACCAGAGCGTGAGTTTACCACGCCAGTAGAACGGCGGAAGATCGCAAAGGAACAGTTAGTGACACTCCCGACATCCCGACAACAACGGTAACGAATAACTACCGACGAGATCTGTTTACAAGGACATATATGTCGTTGTTGCGCCACCAATTCACTTTGTTTGACACTCGACAGTCGCCGTTGCATCAAAAGCGCGGGCGCTGGGCGCCTGGGCCATTCCTCTACCGGCGGCCCACGACAATGTTTCAAAAGCATGACTCCAGAGCACGCACACGTTACCGATAGCATATTTACACATACATTGTACACAGAGACGGCGACGAATCAAGTCCCAAAAACAAGCGCACCGTAAACCCAATTGATTCTGCACGCCTACGGAGGTCCTCTCCGCCTGCTTCGGAACCACCGCCTGCGCGGTGGGCGTACCTCCGGCTCTGTAGCTGTCGCGTCCATTTGCTCGCGGACGGGCCGTTGACATACTGGACAGCGGCCCGATACGTCGAGCAGCCACGGATCCACACATGTTTTCTGTCGGGGGGCATCAGCACCGCACGCACACGGGCAAACAGGAACTGACGTGAAAGACGTGGCCACATTTCAGTAACCGTAACGGCTGCGCTCCCTGCCCAGCATCTTGCAATCGCAGGACCAGGTCACTATTCGGCGAGGTCGGTGTGACCATCTGCTCAGTGACATCGCCCTCTCCATCCGGATGAGCCCCTGGCTCATCTGTCGTTTGGTTCTCCGCCCGGGTCTGCCCTGTTGCTTTTGCATTATCCGATCCACGAACACCTACGGCCACACGCTTCGGTTCTTCAAAGTCGAGCAGGCAAATCGCGCACGAGGCGCGGTGGCTGTCGAGCTGCACGAATGGATACTCGCTTTTCTCCCAGTTATCTTCCCACGTTACCGGACGATTCGGGTCTCCCTTCTCCTTGCCTGTGCCACTCTTTCCTGTGTCGCTGGCGGACGCAGCCTGCCGTCGAAACAGAAAGAAACGGTTGCGGCGACGCTCGGTAGAGGGCTTTGGTGGATACGTGTGCAAGTCTGATGGAAATGTGACTGGTTTCGGTGGCTGGTCAGGCGGTGGAGGGATGTAGAGTACTAGAGGGAGTTTATCAACGACAGTCCGCGGGACTTGCCCGATGTCGGGTGTGAAATGGTGAGGATTTTGTGATGGGTGTCGACCGAGACAGAGTAAAAGGATGCTCCAGAAAAGCTACGCAGAGTCGGCTTAAGCCAAGAGATAGAGGACAATCAAAACGCACGAATAGAATCGGCCCGACGACAAACACTAAGATCGCCACCACCACAACTTCGAGGATCATGGCGTACATCACGCTGAGCACTCCGAAAGTTAACCACCAGAGATGTGGTGATGTTCGTCGGCACGTTTTTGCCGAGCTGTATAGCAGAATTTGGACAAGCACGAACCAAACGAGGGTAAAAGTAGAACCCATGAGCGATAACCTAATGGTAATCACGGTGCGGGTGTAATGTATGGCGTGCACGCTTAGTGGAGCAAACATCAAGAATAGGCAAACGGACCTGGCATAAATCCTGGGGTATGTCGTTGGCGACTGACTCTCGGTTGAGGTATTCGCATTTCTTTGAGCAGCGATGCCGTGTGCCCTTCCACCGGGAGGCGCGGCACGCGGGCGGTTACGCGGATAAGATTCAGCATCGTTAGGCGCCTGGCCATTGCTGTGCGACACGTGTAAATAACAGTGGCTCGAGAGTCGAGCCGGATTTGCTCACCTTTCATCCTGGAGGCGCTTCGTGCGTTCGCGGGACCAGCGCCAGACGCTGAGCCAAATATCGAGGGCCAGGCGGACGACCCAAAGGGCATCCCATGTGCCTAGTGGTTTGTCACATGCATCCCACTCGTTTTTGAATGGTATAGAAGGGCTCATGTGGTGTGTTGAGATAACCAAGAGTGTGATGATCGCGATGATCTATTCTCGAAAAATACAAACACACCAATTAGACTTGACATTGGACAACCCAATTACGTGCTTACCTGGGAAACGTCGACCACTACCGAACAGATAACGGATACGAGCTCCTTGCGCGCTCTATTATTCCGCCCATACCCAAAGAAAATGAGAATGCGACCTGCGATGGAAGGACTCTGTTGATTCGTAGTCGGACTAGATGGTAGAACCCTGAGGTCACTCGGTGTCGGCGCGATAACATGATCGAAGGTTGGTCGGCGAGCGGAAGCACCTTGGGTGTTGTTGTTGGTCACGCGAAGGGTGGGAGATGTTGGAGAGTTGGGGGCGGTGTTCTCTGTCATGATGCCTCTGTCCAAGGCATCGAGTAAGGACTCCAAGGTGGCAGACGGCTGCAAATTTCCAGGTGTGGCAGAGTCCGAGAGTGTTCCTGGTTGGGCTTGTTGGGGCGTTTCTGCTGCTACAACTGGGTGGTCATGTGTGGTGTCGATATGTAGGGATTGTGGAGGAGATAGGGATTGGCTTGCTGGCATAGCGAATGTCGTGAAGGACCAGGGGACTTTACACGACCCGAGGCGAGGACGTTGGGCGCGGTTATTCAGATACACCGGCAATAACTGAAGGCGCCGCCACGAGTGATAGTGGTAATAAATGGAAAGGACTGAGGTGAATTAGAAGACTACACTGGATAGGCGACTATACGAAGGGGGTCTGCTTGAGTCGACTGAGAGAAGTACTTGGGTAGGCTGGGCTGGGAACCGCGCCCTGTGGTGGTGCCGTACTACGCACGCGACGGGGCACCAATAGGGAATCGTCACGAGCGTGGCTATGCTCACTGTTCCAAGTCAGCACAACAACAGAGACTACACAGCTTTGGAATGACACTAGTACCAAAGAACTGACCCCCACTTGAATCAAGTAAATTTATTACAAGTTCTGATGGTGATGATGTCTCACGTAGCCAAGGCACGCTCGAGTGTGACGACACAAGGAGCGCTTACGTAACCACCATCACCGTCTTTACTTGCGACCACCATGTCCTCCGCTCCATATCAGGCTCTCCCCAGCGATGACTACAACAACGACAAGGAGCGTTCTCCAACGCACCCTAGATATACCCCAGAGCATCGTCAACTCGCGCAGGATCCACGCTTCAATCCGCCCACTCCATCTTGGTGGAAGCGCGCCTTACTTATCCTATTCGTGATTGTCACATTCTGGCTGTACTTCTCCTTTCGCCCGTCGATGCAGAGGGGAGAACAGTCACCAGTCATCCATGCTCATAGGTGTGTGCAGTTTTTCTTTTTTTTTGTACGTCGGGTGCTTACCTTTTCCTCCGAAGATACTCAAGGCAACACAAGTATCGCCCCGCGGCTAGTCCCGTTATCTATGAGAAACTCAAGGATGGTAGGACACGCGTACGGGGCGCAGCGCCTGGCTTTCGATCTCGCTAGGTTGTGTTCCTATGAATGTCTTGGCGATCGCCGCCGCCCTCCACTATTTTGGACATACGATACAGCCATGCCTTCCTTTTTTAAATAGTGGTGGCTGTTTCGTACATACATCCTTGGACAAAACACTCCTTTTATGGACACACTGTCTCCGCCTGGTTGTTCTTTCCATCACGGTTGATTCTTTATTTAGAGTGGAAGGACATAGCGGAGTGCTTTCTGGGACAAACGAAAGCAGGTTGTACCCCTTGCTAGCTTAGCTTCATCCGTAATCGATACCTGTGCGTATTGGGCTCTAATAAACATGACCAACCCCGAACTGTTCACAATCCTAATGACAGCACTCCCAGGAATAGTTACCGCGAAAGTAAACTTGATAAGCTGGGACGTTTGCTCCCTCTGGCGCTGGGCGTACTCGATAAGCGATGCGATGACATCGCATCTTCTGTCTGATGTACTGCCTCTGCGTATCTGCACATAACGTTCGACATCAGCAAGAACCTCACCGATAGAAGGTGCACGCACAGGAGCTTGTAACGTACGAGTTCGCCTTCGAGCTCCTCGTTTTGTAGTCGTGCTTGGACGAGCGCGTTCTATCATTAAAGTTTCCACACCTCTCAGCATTGCTATCGAGAATGGATTAGGTAAGCTACGCACTAGAACACCGACATGCTCCTGGTTCAACGCCACCAAAGTAGCTTCCAGTGTATTACTGTAACATAAAGGACATGTGGCCGTTCAGACCGTCAAGGTACTCAAAGAACGTAACCGACTCACATCTGTGCTGACAACTGACGGTTATGATTCCGCAGTGCGTCCATCTCCGCTGCATGCGCCTCCCGCGCACGTACCATCTCGTGGTACTCATGGTTGTACGAGTCGAGCATGAACGGCGTGATCCGCATTGACATTGCATCGTTCACAAAATCGTCGACGCGATACCTAAGTTTTCCACCCTCTTCCACGGGAATCTGCTCCTGTTATCGTCAAATGGCGGGAGATGAATAGACATTATAGCTGACCTTGTACGTCTCTATAATTCCAGTGTTGAGAAATGCAACGAGTTCGTCGAACTTCAGTGATAGTAACTTTGCTTCGTTCTTCTGTAGGAGGGAAAGGGCAAACCCAAAATTTGCCTCAATCCCACTTGCAAGACAGTTATCGAATACTCGAAAGACGATTTCCAAGGGGAAGCTATGATACGTATTAGACAAGTCATTTTCATGAGAGGTGGAACGTACCGATAAGAAAACAGTGTGAGAAACCACTGTGAACAGAACATGCTTGACTTCACGCCTTGCCGGAGGAAGTGAACGTGCAGGACGGGAAGCAGCTCTTCTATTAACCGATCGAACTAGGTGAAAAGGTTCCTTAGATGGGTATAAACTACTGTTAGACGCGGGTCCTCACTTGAAACTTAAAACCATCCCAATTCATGAGCATTAAATGGTGTAGTAAACAAAAGGACAACTTACAAGGTGCAATTGTAGTTTGGGCATCTCAGGAAGGAAGTGACCTCGTAAGTCATACGAGTACATCAGCCGGACGAGGAGGCAAAATGCTTCTTCGTCGGGCATCTAGAGCAGTTCAGCAGCTTAGTTGACGGCAAATGAATGAGGGCAGAGGATCCATGTACATTAAGCAGCAAGACTGCGACTACGAACGGCAGGCCTTGACAATACCCCACTTGTGGATCATATCTTCCTAATCAGGTGAAGCAATTGAACATTGCCATACGGTGCAACGCACATAGAATAGGCTTTGAGAACATTGAATAGATTTTCTTGCCCTATACCGTGTCCGTCCGTGAAGAATTCATGCTGTGGGAAGGTCCTAGTTTGCTCAGTGCGGATTCGGCAATGGGTTATGGTCGATTAACTTAACTTACCGACCAAGGTCACGTGTGATTGCCTTCTCGTGTGGGCTCGACTCCTTCAGCAACTTTAAGTACGTTGTCTCCATTTGTGAGTCCTTCGATGCCGACCTGCCTAGGGATAAGCCACGGGACAAGTCAGAGTGAATGTCATTCACATGAGCTGCCACACCATCCCGCGAAGGTTGCTCGGTATTCCTTTTTCGATCGCCCGGGCAAGCTGCTCAGGGTTCTCTGAAGCAAACCCTTGGTAATCTGACCGCACTCATTATTATTACTAGAATGAAGTGGCGCATTGGAGACACGCACCTGACAAGACAGAACCCCAAAACGCTATATACGCATGAGCAGAGCTGTGGATATGAAAGAGGACGGTAAACACTCACCCCAGTCGACACTGGCTAGGTCTCCTTCTGAGCCCTTGCTATCTCGTTGCGCACGCTCAAACACCTCCTGCAACTTCTGTTGTCCATCCAGACTTCTTCTTGGCCCCTGCGCGACGTCGCTCCCGAGCCTTTGCAGTAAAAAAGATGCGCGCACAGAGGCACCCGAGGCCTCTGAAGGAGCGGGCGCAGGTTCCTCTTCCGTCCACGGCTTTTTCGCCCCTTCATCGATGGGAGACTTGATCGCGACAGTGCTGTCGCGAGTCGCCGCCGCATTAAGAGAGACGGTGGAGAAGCGCTCGTCATCGTCAAGGCGGACTTCACCGAAGTCAGATCCTGTGACCGAATCACGCGGAAAGGACTGAGTCTGGGACGACGACGGTGTGGTCGGTGAAAGGAGTCCATCAAGGGGAGAAGCGATTTGACCCTTCGAGCCATTCGCTAGGTTGGCAAGCGAGTTAGCGGCGGATAAAGGAGGCTCGGTGAAAAGGCATCTCACGTAATGAATCCCGCCTTGGCTGTATTGGTTGTATTATTGTCGATTCTACATTTGAAGGCTCGTCCTTGGTTTGTTCAGAATCTTGCTGGGGAAGCACGCCAGACTCCACTTTTGGAGTGGAGTTCTGCGGTGTAAGTGAAGCGCCGCGATTGTGCTCTGCTTTTGACTCAGTCTCGACTTGTGATTGATGCTGAGGTGAATCCCCAGGGTGTGATGAACTTGTCACGGAACGTAGAGGGTTCGGTGCAGTCGATTCCAGCTTTGACATTAGTTTGTTCCCCTGCCCGGTGTTGGGTTGCTGGTGAGAACGGTCAGTCACTTGGTGGAAACAAGTCAACAGGGTGGGACTTTTTGTGGTCATGTGGTCGGACACTATGAGATCCACTGGATCCAATAATAATCATGAACTAGACTCAACACAAGCCGACTTAAAAACATGCCACCCAGAAATTACTCATCGTTACTGTCACTACTAGAGAAAAATTATTGGGACCGAGCGGCCTGCATGTGGTAGAACCCTACACCTGCAGGGATGATAGCACTCTCCAATCCCAAAAATTGGTCGGATAACGCAGAAAGACTGCCACGCCCAACAAACATGGTCATCAATTTAAGCATGACGCCACAGGCTATAGTACGGCTGCATTATATTTTCTCCGGGGAAACCGGCGGAAAAAAAGGTTGGGACAACTCAATAATTCGCGGCAAGAAGAAGCTAGCCGGGGATAAGCTCGGAGCACTACCAGGCTAACTCGGTCCATGATAGTGTCGCAGCTGAGATTAGCGAGCTTGGCCATATCTCCGAAGGTTTTCTTCAGGCTGTCTCGAACGCTGGCCAGCAACTGCTCTGAGTCGGCAACACGCATGTCTAGTCAGTTGGCAAAAATATATCAATCCCTATTTATCATCAGATATGGACAGCAGCAAATGGTGACGCATCTGGTCTTTTCATTGCCAGCTCAGCTTCGCTCTGATGTCTGATTACGCCAGGAACTGCTTCCGCGGAGCTGTACTTCAACAAATAACAGACCGAACCCAGAGTAAATTAAGGTGTTTGTCAGGCATACTCGACGTGCTTGGAGTTGGCGATTGTTGGCTGTAATAAGGACTGTGACCCTTCCATCGCATAAAGAGGCGAATGTGGCAAAAAGGTTAATAACCTCGTTGGGGCCGCAACCTGCCTCGAAGCGTTCGAAAATGTCGTCGCAGGAGTTCCGCAGCCCGGGAGCGGTTACGTTGGGGTGACCACGGAGAAACTGGAGTCGGGGAGCACTGGAACACCCCAATTACTGATGCCAACGAGTCCCAGAATGTCAGGTATTACGTGGTACTGTATGTATAGCATGTATGAATGACGGGTAGGGAAACACAGATGTCACCGAAAGAGATGACCGCTAAATCTCCCAAGGAATTTCTCATGTTCTTCAAAGTGCATCGAATCTATCGGTGGTGGATCTCGTTCGAATGGGTCCTCAGAAATTGTTTTAGAGTCATTGGCACCATCACCACTGTTCGAGGGTATGGAACCCCACTTGCGAGGGACACATATTGGTTGAATACCGTCGTCCTGCTGCGTGGGCAGCCCGATGGGGTTTTCGTGACTAAATCTGGAGCTGCATCGCCAGATAATGTAGCTGGGCTTCTTCAACCATCAGCAGGCCGTCTGTCTTGGTGCTGAAAGGTTCCGCTTCGCAAAAAGAACTGTATGTCAAGCAGATCGACACGTTTCTAGCGGGTTTTTCGGCACTCGCGGACATTACATTCAACGCGGTCGAGCATGTCATCAACTTCCAACACCGGGGCTTGATGACTTTGGGCGCTAGCATGCGCTGGATTGGTTTCGTTGTCGAGTTTGACTGGGACGTCGCTCGAGCGATCTGCATCCTATGCGGTTGTTTGCCCACTTCTGTGGTGAATTGTAAGCAGGAAACGGGAAAAGGCCAACGCGAACTATGACGGGGCGGACTGACCTATTTAGAGGACATCAACGTAACGCAAGGAGTCCCTCTCGAGTGCGACGACTTTCCAGTTTCCCAGCAATATCATCACAGAAGAATCCTCTATATAACTGCCAGACCGTAAAATGTTGTTCGCCTGGGTCAAATAGACGTTGCACCCTATCTTGCACTTTGTCAACACAACTAGGCATGATCCATCCAGCGCCCAGTAGCATACTTAACAAGTGGAAAGCTTGTCGCGGCTGATGTTGCCATCCAGATGGAGTAGAACCAAAAGACGGGCTTGCGCAACAGCCGTGTGAGCTGGTATCATAAATACATGGCAACGGGAAAGCGTGTCTCTAGTTTTGGCACGGCAGACGTGGATACACCTTCACTCAGAAATGCAAAAATTCGATAACGTGGGAAGCGTGCACATCGACAATGGAAAAAAAGAAAAGAAAATTGGAGCACGTAGACAGTACAACTTGTCCCAGTGTTTCGAGTTGCTTGACGAGATGATTCTACTAGGTTTGTTTCATGTCCTGCAGGGCAGCAACGAAGAGCAATGTGAAGCGAGAAGGACTTGGTTGTTCGTTCATATTACGAGACGAAGAAATACGGGCTGAGAACAGGCGTTGCGAGGAAAGGATGGTAGGATATCAAGTGAGGGCGTATGCATGTATGCAACCGCCTCACCGCGGCCCGAGATTGACCAGGCTGCCCGTGTTTAATCAGCTGAGTAGGCCATTTGAGCGCTCGTTTAAATTCCTGTGGGTACGTACGCGCCCGTGTGTGCACACGTTCTGGGCTCATCAGCCTCCAAATATTCAGGTTGGGCACGACGAGGACAACAATGACACTGAAGTGGACGCATGGAGGTCAGGGTCCGTGAAGGAACGGTATGGCAATAAATGTCTCCCAGCGTGCGGGTCCACATACCACATGTTACTGCAGTATGCGACTACCCAATCAGTATGGCGATGTTCACTTGGTATAGTAGCGGACCGTCTCGTACTTTTCATTTCGATCTTCGTGTATTAAGACTGCTGACTACGATGTCGCAGGGATGTCGCAAAAGTCAAGTCATGATACACAACAGTTCTATCTCGGTACACAGTTTTGTCTTGGTTGCCGTGATCGCATTTGACGACCCTCA
This sequence comes from Russula aff. compacta, assembly GCA_003313875.1. Classification (NCBI taxonomy): domain Eukaryota; kingdom Fungi; phylum Basidiomycota; class Agaricomycetes; order Russulales; family Russulaceae; genus Russula; species Russula aff. compacta. The sequence continues at coordinate 1,018 of QLOT01022359.1, read as the reverse complement.
CAATTCTCCAGCATCGTTCTCAACTAGTCGCCCGCAAATAATATACTTGTTCGAGAAATGCTCGATCCAGCCTTTCATGTTCTCACTTAGGAGAGAGAAATCCAAACACAGTTGCGTCAACATTTGCGATAGGGAAAAGAAAAGAAAAGTGCTGACATCTCTTCGGGTGTGAGATCCTCAAGCTTATCAAGTGGCTGGTCTATCGACGTTAACATCTCTATGGCATAACAATCGAGTCAGCAATCGACAGGGCTTAAGTGTGTGAGGAATGAGGCTTGCCATGATCAAACGACTGCTTTGCCATACCCCGTGATGCATCCCGCCCAGCAAAGTTTCCATACATCCCGTCTTGAAAACCCATCAATCAACATACAGTCTTTTGCTCAGGAAAATTGGAGAAGCAGCTCACCTGGGCCGTAGAATCCCCTGCCTGCGGTGACGTCAAACACGGTCCCAGCGATGGCAAGCAAGATCCTCCCCCCATCGTGCCCGCCAAACTTTGCGAGCGTGCGCGGTGTATAGGTCGTGAAGAGCAAAGCAGGAGCATGGCTGCGGGGCATCCACGAGTAGCCAGCTTTGAATTCCGCTGGAGGCGTGCGCGGGATGGAGGTGGATGGGACGAGGATGCGCTGGAGGAGGTAGACGATATAGAGGAGCAGGGCGGTGTTGACAGGATGCGAGAGCGAGAACGACATCTTGCGTATGTTCTTTGCTAGGGAGGAGGGGTTGAGAGAAGAGAAACTCCTACGTATATCGCGATGAAAGTGCCAAGTCGTTTCCTGCTTTACTGTAACCCTAACCTCGAGAACTACTTTGCTAACTTCTGAAATTCAATTGGATCAACGTTGATTGTCATCTCCATAACCTACTACCAGCTCAGCAAAAGCACTCGAGCATTTCCTCAGCTTATTACTGACAAAGCTTCTCGCTCCCCGGCCGAGCGTGCCCCTAACTCGGAGCCTAACCGCCTATACGTCCGCCAACTCGCTTGGAACCTCATCTAAGACGTGGCCATGCA
>QLOT01022302.1:0-21799 GCA_003313875.1 Russula aff. compacta | reverse complement strand
ATGGGAACCAGATGAGGAAAGACGATGAAGTTTTGAAACGGGTTGAAAAGCAATCCTAGTTCATCCTGTCAGCGACTTTCCGTGGTAGGCTGGTAGCCTTGTGATATCGAGTAGGACGGAACATGGTGCCCAGCCAGAAACGCCATTAGCATCTACCATCACACAGAGTGAACACGCCAACTGTCATGTCATATATAAAATAAACCAATTGTGACAGAGGGTATATAATGATCGACGAGTCGATCGTACGGGAAAGAATACACACTACGAGTCAGGATCGCGAACCCCGTGTGCGGTGTCCGGACACCAACCGTGGACCCAAGGGTAGCAATGATGTGAAGATAAAGTGGTGTCCTTGACGTCAGGATGGCCGATGAGAAGAGACAGGAGAACTATATAGTCGCATAAATAGTGCCATAGGCGAAGACTTGGGAAGGGGTAGTCACAGAAAAAAAAAGTGGATGGTCCAAAATTTCACTACTTGGTCAAGCAGATCGGTAATTGATCAAGGGGCAGTAAAGAAAAGGGGATAGGACGTTACATACGTACAACGAGGTGTTAAAACCTGTGAAATTGCCGGAATCAAGGATTAATGATCTGACAAAGGGTTCACGGACGAGATAGTGGAAAAAAAAGGCAGAAGGAAACACAGCTGATGGTGGTTAGAGTGTTCCTCCGTAGGCATCTTCATCCGCATAGCCACTAAGCTGGCTCCCTACCGTGGTGCGTTTCGTGCTGCGGTCAGTTGCTCCCGCTTGCGTCTGCGATTGGGTTGGCGAGTACAGCGTGCGCATGCCACTTTGCGTGCCAGCGCCAGCATATGTCGGGGACGGAACAGTTGGCCCTTTTACTATGCCAGCGCCTCCAGCAGCACGACGCTCGGCATACGCGCGCAGCATGTCATCGGGGGACATCACATTTGCAGGCACGGGCTGCATTGGCATGAAAGAGGACATGGAAGAGGACGAGGCGGGCTCGGGACTGTGCGGGCTGTGAGTAGGTGATGGGATGGTCGGGAAAGTTGTGGACTGAGCAGAGAAGAGAAGCTCGGGCTCTCCCTCGCCCTCATCCTCAGAGGGATCACTAGTGCGCATCACTGTAATCGGGGGGTTAAATCGAGGGGTGAGAGAGGAGGGATGTACGCACAACGGAGGGCAGGCATGACTGCATCAACACTGGGACGGGAAGAAGTCTCTTTTCCTGCTAAACGAGCTTGGATGTCCTCCATGCTGAGGTCCTCCGGGCCGTTTGCTTGGGTAGGCGACAAGGTTCCATCATGTTCTGAGCTGGGGGTGGGGGACTGCAAGGCCTCCTTGCGATTCGGGAGTGGCGGAACGATGGACGTGTGAAAGGCGCGACTAGGAACTGTACGACGGCTCTCTGAACTCGGGCGGACGTCAGGCGCAAAAGATACACGTGAGATCCGTTCAGCCATGATCTGGGAAGTTGCGGCGGAAGAGCGAAGCTGTGCAGTGCCATTGCTCTGACCGGGTAGAACCGTGCGAGCCTTTGAACCTATGCCTGCTTGACCGCTTTCAACTGCAACAGTGGAGATCGGGCGAATGTTACCAAAGGAAAAGGCTGATAGACGGTTATTTGGATCGGTAGCAATGCTGTTGCGGATGGCAGCCTGTGCACCTGCGGCAGAGATGGGCTTCCAGTCTGTGGAGATGGTACTCATGCGCTTATCGACAGCCTCGCTCCACCGCCTGCGGTCCTCTTTACCGCGCTGGCGTCCCAGCTTGAGATAGGCTGCAGCAACGAGGGATACGATGAGAAGAAGAGGGATAATGACTGCGGCGGCAACTTTGCCCCCAGAGACGTGCTGGTGGGTGCTCGGGTTATTGTTCACGACAGTAACGCCACTATCGGGCTTAGATGTATCGGCCACAGAAGGGGTGCTACCAGACGAAGGGTGCTGATAGGTGACAGTAAAGATTGGGCCTGGAGGAAAGGAGGATAGGAAAGGAGGGGTGTCATATGGGACGATGGTAAGCTGAAGATCGATGGAAGAAGTGGAATTCCACCACTTGGGTTCGACGGGCACGGAATAAGAACCGGTGGGGAAATAGACCTTCTGCCAGAGATGGATGCGGGTGCTGCGAGCGCTGGGGGCATAAAGGTATATGTCGGCGTAGTCTGTATTGAGACAAGACGGGTCCCAGGTGATATTGATAGGATTCGTATACACAAAAGATTGAGACGCATAAGGGGACTTGTAGAACCCGCCAGTGGCGCAAGCTAAAGAAAAAAGATATTGAGAGGAAGATTTTCAAATAAAAAGATCAGGAAACAAGTGGTAGCAGTCATATGAGAAGGAGAAGGGGAGAGGGCGTACGGGTGTGATAGAAGGGAAAAATGCTTACACTGGTTGGAACGCTTGTGAGGGTTGTGCCACCTGCCAATACGATGCGACATGCTGTCTTGACTTTTTTACAGAGAAGAAAAGGAGAGTGCCCGCTAGACAAGCGGATGGAAGGGGAAGGGAAGGTGTGGAAAGAGGGGGAAAGAGAAGAAAATAGGCGGCGGAGAGAGCTCGGCCAAACTGTCCAAGACCAAGTCCGAGGACAACGCAACGACAACGACGCCTCTTAGCTTCGTGACACCTTATGTCATCCGCTTGCCCGATTTGGCTTGCCGATCCTACCCCCGGTCTCGGGAATAGCCGAGGTCATGTACCTTAAAGTTGATGGCAGGACGTGAAACAGTATGTATAATGTATATCCATTGGCCTTTTGGAAAACTGTGAGTACCACGTTTACTCAAACACATTCTCATAGCACGCTACACATGAAGTTTTCACCAAGCGGCAGTACGGTGTTGCCACCCTATTTTTTTTTATTAACAATCGTTTTCCATATCCCCGGTGAATCCTAGAGATCAACTTAAACACTCTCCCCTGCAGGGACTTCCATGATCACGGCTATATTGTACAGCTGCCAGCACTTATCAGTGCATCAGAAGACCACCGATGACCCTTTCTTGTTGGGCTCTTTCCTTGGATGGTACGTGTACATTCAACAGTGGTCCACAATTTCTCCATCGTGACAATTTCAAGATTGCATATAGAAGTCAAACCTTTGCACTTCCTGGGTCAGAATAAGTGTGCGGCCTCGGGATAATAAATTACACAGGTAAGCAGAGGAGTCTGTCGTAGTTTCATCGCTACCGTCTATCTGAGCGGGAAATGGTATTCCTCGCTGAGAAAATGCAGTGGGTAATCTCTATCTGCCTTTGCTCTGCACGGTGAATTACGATGCGTCAAAGTTGCGCTAGTTATAAGACTAATTCGGGCATGCTGATGTGGCGTTCGCGATGGTAGCCTTCCCCCAAGTACAACGCCGAGTGCAAGCCGAACTTGACACCGTGGTTGGGTCATGTCCGCCTTCCTATGCCTCACACCCACCCCTTGACTTTCGCGCAACCGTCAAGGAAGGTCTTCACTGGCGAACCGTTCCACCACTCGGAGCGCCTGATGCGGATGCCGGAAGTTAATGGTACGAGGCCTTGTTCATGCCAAAAGGCGCGACATGCATGGCCGATCCGTTGTATTGTGATCAACCCGGTAGATAAGCACCCGGTGAGTGACTCGCCCTTTTTGGTCACACACGGGCAGCGACCTGTGAGTGGTACACACGGATGAGAAAGGGGGTGAACTACTTCTGGGCACGAGTGGGTTTATGGACGTTGTGTGAGTACTCGTGTCAGTTGGTCAGTTAGGGCCTCGCTAATGCCCTTCTCCAGCACCGTATGACTGCATGGTCACTCCCCATTTCTCTGGGGTGGCATCCTTTCTAGTGGAGCAGCGTGAGAGTTTTGAAAACCGGATGCCAGCTCTCTCTGACTAAAGTAGTAGGTGGTAGCAGAGATACGGATGAGTTACTGTAGTGGTGAGAGACAAGCGCCCTTTTTTTAAATTCCACAATTCATTAGAACTGTTGCACTGTGCAACGAGTTTGCGTACTTTTGGCGATCAGACTACGTAGCGTAATTGTCACGCTCATAGAAAAGGAAGGAACGTACAAGCAGTGTTTGGGGCTATGAGTTACACTGCTAAATATCATGATAGTCAACCCATTCGGTTTAGTTATCGCTCCAGCATCATCAAGCCCCCTATGATAAGACTCGCTCAAGGAACAAGGAAACGTGGACTCCCCGGAGGTTGTGCAAAAAAAAATTTGAGGGGGGGCAATAGACTCGCAGTGCCAGGCACTGCCTACTCGGCCTGACTCCCGCCCCGCGCAAGTACTGGCCATCATTCGTGGCTGTCTCTCCGGTTGGGGGATGGCCGACTTTGGAGTTCCAAGATGGTACCCGAGAGATGTCGCAGTTGCATCTACTCTGAGCCTGGTCTTAACATAGCTACTTGTAATAGCACTCAACGCGCATCCTTGTGTTCCCCGTTACCAGAATGACCGTTTGAAATTGGCGATTAGTTGTAGGGTACAGCAATGAGGTAGTCGTAGTAGAGCTGCATAATAACTGGACAAGTACTATGGAGTTGACTACTAAAATACGTTCTCTAGTTAAAGTACTTGTTCCCAACGAAGAGTATATCTATCATTCAGTTGGAGAATGGGCATCCAACTACCTTGAGAGACATGGACTACCCCAATTAATATGATGTGACGAGGGGTGATGCGGTGGTCCCCAATAAGCCAGCACTGATTCTGATTGCCATCACCCTGATAGGCACTGTTCTTGGCATCCTGGTTGAGCGGTCTCCACATTAGCTTTCTCGAGGACGCTTGGGGAGCAAGACTAAATTACCTCCATGAACTGTAATACCTTTCCTGCGACATACTTCGCGAACTTCTCCAGTGAGATGGTTTCTTTTGGTGTTTGCTTTTGGATCATGATTTGGCGGTTCCACTCGAGATATTGATAACCACACCACTAGGAAAGCCATTTCTCTGCTGTCAGATCACGATCACGAATGTCGAAATGGAACCCACGTTAATACGAATCTGTGCGTGGTTGGTTGAGCCAACAGGGGCTGCTTGGTCTGCACCTCGAAGACGCATGCAATCACCAGCTGCAGCCGCTATCAAAGGCAAACCAAGACTTTCACCGTTCTTGTCAATGAAGAAAATTGGCGCGCGTAGTTGCTCATGGTGGACGAAGCGCTGTGCATCCGACTGTTTCCGAGGAGCCCAGATCTGCTGTGGGACGATTGGACCCATATCCCTAGTCACATAGTCTATGACCCAGTCGTGCTGATCGGAGTCTGGCCCAGGTGGAGGCGCCGCAAACGAAATGACCGGGAATCCTGAGACATTGATATACCATCGTATGAGCCGTGATTCCCTCTTCAACAGGGAGGCGTGGTATGCTTCGGCACCTTGAGGGCCGAACATGTAAGCGATATGGCCATCAATCAAGAGATGTGGTTGATTGTTCGGCTGAGGATCCATGTGTATATCTGAGGTCAGTGAAGAAAGGAATCCTCTTCTGATACGCCTCAGAGGTGGGAGATGGTGGCCGGGAAGAGGCAGAGGAAGGAACCTTTTTAACTTCGTAGGTGCCCTACCAGCATGAGCGCCTTGTCGAGTAGTTGTAGTTGTAGTTGTCGTTGTTGTTACCTCTTTCTGGTACCGGCAAGTAGTGCCTCGTGTCCGTCGTGCCCTTGGCAGTTGTGGTGGATGGCCTATGCCATTAATTGAGGAAAGTCTCCCAGGAGTTCTAGAAATCCTCAAAAAGTCGATATACTTAATGAGAAAAACGAGAATCCGCAAGCTGTAGTCCTGGTACGACGCATTTGTTGTCCGATAGTCTTTCTCATCCGATCCGGAAAAACGGGTTTAATTTTTATTACACCCGCCAACAGCCGCGCTAGAAACACAACGACAATCGCTGGATATCCCTATTTGCCAGGGAAAGGCCATAGAGCATTTGTGATCCGGTCCAAGATTCTTTGCGGTACACATTTTTCACCTAGTCTATGGACAGACTGGTGGTGGTGTAAGTATTCCGTCGGCCACTTGGTAAAGGCGTTTTTTCTGGCCTTTTATGGAAACCAGCTCCACAAACCCAGTGCACCAAGTGATGACCCGCCTGTGAAGGCCTGGCGACGAGACGGGGTAATCGGACTAGAGGGGGAGAAACGCCAATTACCGGGTAGCCTCTTCAAATGTGTGGACTTTCTACTAGACTGGTAGCAGCGACTGCCCGCCAAAAGAGTATCGTCCAAGCCCAAGGCCATTCCTAACGAAAGATATCGCAATCGGACACCAGGGGATATCGGACTTGAACAGGGCAGGAAGAACACCCGCAGCTTTCATGACCGGGGTAGACGGATGTGCGGAAATGAAACATGCTATTAGAGCAGAGCAGAAATTAAGACCAGAATGATGCATCTGTTGCGGTTGGGCCCATGGGGTAACAAGGTAGAACGTAATGTAAGTGTAGATTAGCGCACGCTCATTAATAATATATAATGAGATTAACCCATTAGGAAACCCTTTAATCCATGCTCTTGGCGCTCAGACAAGATGTCCGTTTTCACACTGGCACAGAAAGTTGTTCGGAGAGGTGATTTGAAAGGACTGTAGTGTTATTCGGAGTCGGATGGTGTGCAGCTAGCACTTTCTATGGGCGCTGTGGCGCCAGATGAGGCTTGATGAATACGGATGAGGCCCACTAGCAGGTGTGGTACCCGGGCTTGTGTTCGTACCCCGACCTGATGACCCTGACGACCTGACGACCTTGCCGGGCCGCTGATAGCGCCAATCATCGCCATGTCGTTTTTCACCCACCTCGTGGAACGCCTCCCGGAGGCCATTCAACGTACAGAGGACACAATTATCGGTTTGTTCTTTCAATGTGTTCTCCCAAACGTTTCTGGCATTCTGACCTATAGTCTCCTCAGGGATTTTGGAGCCCAACAGTGAGTTCTAGCCCGTCCATTGCTGATCTGGATCCCCTGTTTGATCCCTGGATAGGAAGGCATGATACTCCAGAGGGAAAGCTTCACGACGAAGTACGTGCGGAAATCAATGCGAGTCATCGCTTTGGAAGCTTTGCAGGTGAAAGAGCTCAGAATTTTGTCAAGTGGTGTGTATTTCTTCGTCAGCAAATAACCCGTACTGATCTCCATCTCTCCAGGCACATAGATGGCCATGACTATTTCTACGCACTCTCTGAGATGCTGGAAAGTGCGAGGGAGTGTATCTTTATCTTGGTATGGATATTCTCTCGCGCATACAATTGTCATCCGCGTGACCATAGTCAAGGACTGGTGGTTGACTCCCGAGCTCTACCTACGCCGTCCGCCTGCGTATCATCCAGAGTGGCGCCTTGATAAGGTTCTTAAGCGCAAGGCCGAGCAAGGTGTGAAGATTTATGTCATCGTTTATAAGGAGGTATTCTCTCCCTGCCATTGGTGATGCATTATCGGCTCTGACTGAACAAAAGGTCACTCAAACTATGACCATGAGCTCGGCTCACACCAAGGTAAAGATGCCCTGCTATCGATCGCATGCACGCGCACACCTGACACCTTCTGTTTCTCAGAAAGCCCTCGAGGCCCTCCATCCTAACATCGCATGCATGCGCCACCCGGACCATATTGGGTCTAAAGGTGCGTGGGGTTCTTTTCAGCCTGGCTGGTTTGTTGATCGATCTGGTAGATAATGTCGAATTTTGGTCTCACCACGAGAAAGTCGTTGTCGTGGATAATCATCGCGCGTGTATTGGGGGCCTTGACATTTGTTTTGGCCGCTGGGACACCCAGAATCATCCCCTCGCCGACGCACACCCGACAGATTTTTCGCGTACCCTCTTTCCGGGCCAGGACTACAACAACGCGCGCGTCTCGGACTTCCGTGATGTGAGCAATTACGTGAGTGAAACGATTTCCGTGCTGGAAACCCCCCGCATGCCGTGGCACGATGTACGTCCGTTAGTGGCCCTTTCGTTCGGAGGACGCTGACATGCAGGGTCAGGTGCACATGACAATCGACGGTCCCGTCGTTCTTGACATTGTGCAACACTTCGTTGAACGGTGGAACGAGGTCAAGCATCGCAAGGTGAGCGCCTCATTGCTTCTATCTAGAATATAGCTCACTCCAGTGCCAACGTCGTATTAGTATAAGGATGATGGGTTTGTTTTGTCCCCTTCCTTCTATCTCTACTTGCCCATAATTACTCCTTTCAAGCCGCTACGATTGGCTTGCGTTCCCACACAATGTTGAAGCCTCCCCAAATGAGGCGATCGCACGCCACCCGCTCCGCGAACATTGGCATCGCATCGGTCGCCGGTTCAGGCAGCGCTTCCACCGCCTGTACGGGGAGAGAGAAGATGTCCATGACAAACTTTACTCGAGGCCCCCTCATGGAACATGCCGTGTGCAGGTTGTTCGCAGTGTCAGCGATTGGAGCCATGGCGTTTTGACCGAACATAGCATTCAGAACGCTTGTGAGAGGGAAATGTAACATGTCCTTTGATGCAGACTGATGACGATTGCCAGATATACAAATGATTCGGGAGGCAAACCACTTCATTTACATTGGTACGTTGTCTAGTTTGGACTATATATATGTGGCCCTTAATACACCTTGTAGAGAACCAGTTCTTGTAAGTTGGGTAATATTCCCCTCAGGAATTATTATTCTGACTCGTGTCTCGAGCATCTCGAACACGAAAGAGGAGGGCCCGGTGAAAAACCAAATTGCCGCTGCTCTTGTGGAGCGCATTCTTAGTGCTGCACGATCCGGAACGAAATTCAAAGTGAGTATTGTCCGCCCCCGTTTCGAGCCTGTCTAATAGTACTGCGCATTCTTAAATAGGTAATCGTAGTCATTCCAGAGCTTCCTGGCTTTGCAGGCGACTTGAAGGACGAAAACTCCCTCAAGATCATCCTGGCGGGACAATACCGTACTATCAACCGCGGCGGAAACAGCATATATGAATTGATCCGTAAGGAAGGATTCGAACCGTATGTACTATGCAGTCCCACTCTCGATCATTTGATCCAATGGAGGCCACCTTCAGTAAGGACTACATCCGATTCTACCATCTACGTGTGTACGACCGGATCAATGCGCCTAGGAGTAAGTGGATTCTGGGACATATGGACCAGTCTTTCTCATATTTGTCTCCAAGACACGCTCATTGCTCAGATGGAGGCCAACTCGGGTGTCAAGTTTAACCAGGCACAGGTGGCGCTCGCGCGTCAGTGGATTGGCGACTCTGCGGACCCCAACACGCCGTCAGAGGTCACGATAAAACTACCCGACCCAACGTCGGAAGGTATTGTGCTTAGCGACAAGACGAAGGTAAAGGCGGAGAAATATCCCCTACCTCGCGAGTACAACGATGCGGTGGCCGTGATTGAGCGGTTTGAGCGTGGGGCGAATGCCCTTGTCGGGAGGCAACATGACGCCGTGTCCGATACAGTTGGGCAGCACGCGTTACAGGACGTGACGGAGCTTGCGGATGAGCAATGGTTGGGAAGTGATACGGAGGAGCTCGATTCGTATGTGTCCTTTTAATGCTGCAGTGACCCGCGCCTGGACATCTCGCACTCTGAACAGATACGTGTCTGAACTGTCGTATATTCACACTAAGCTCATGATTGTTGACGACCGCCGAGTCATCGTACGCCTGGCTCCTTTCGTTCTGCCCGCTATTTTGACGATCTTTTCGTGTTTTAGATGGGCTCGGCGAACTTGAATGATCGCAGTCAGAGGGTGCGCAACACTAGTATTTGCAACCTCTGACTGGTGTTTGGCTCATGCACTGACCACCAGGGCGACGGCGATTCAGAGATTGCTCTAGTCGTCGAGGACGAAGATCGCATTCCAAGTCAGATGGATGGGCACCCATACAGTGCAGCCCGTTTCGCCGCGTCCCTACGGCGACGGCTCTTTCGCCGTCCGTGTTCACTATTACCGAAGTGAAGCTCACTTGCTAATATAGAGCGCCCTGTGATCTTGTAGAGCACGTTGGCTTGATTCCCCCGCAGAACGTAACCTCACGCCGCGAAAACATTACGTCGTTCATGCGTGCCGCACCGGTGCCGAATATCGACGAAACGGGTCTAGAGGAAGAAGCCTGGGTGGCGGACCCATTGTCCGATGTACTGTTGAACACGATAAACACAACCGCGCGAGTGAACCGTGAGGTGTTCACGGAGCTTTTCCGTCCAGTTCCGAGCAACTTGGTGCACAACTGGAATGCCTATGAGGTAAGTAGATACGCCTCTGAGGCGTGTGCGCTTTGTGACCCGACGTCGTGAAGGCATATAAGCCCAAAGTCAAGATTGGCCACGTTGTTCCCGGCGTGCCGATCCAGCGCGTGAAGGAGCGGCTTGCGCTTGTGCGTGGCTCGATTGTGGAAGCACCGATTGTGCGTTGTCCCTGCCTTATTAGCTCTACTTGGCGTGTTCCTGGTCTTGACTTTGAGAATCACAGGATTTTTTGATTGATGAGAAAGAATTCGTGGAAGGACCGGAATGGAGCAAGCTTAATCCTACGCTTCCGATCTATATTTGAACAAGAGGGTGGAGAGAACGGAAATGAGCTGGGAATGTACTGTAGCAGAACATTTATGTACGATACTGTGGCGCTGCACAGTAGCGTAGCGCATGTGAATGTGTGTAACCGAGCTCACCCCAAATCCAAATCACCGCGGCTCCACTTGTGCGCTTGTTTGCATTCATTCTTACCTTTTCTTCCCGTTCTTGTCCCGGCAACGAGTGCGACCCTTGACGTTAACAGTAATGATTCGACCGCGGACAGATAATGAGATGGCCTATCACCACCCCCGAAAAAAACCCGGTAGCACACCGCCGCACACCAGTCCCCGGTGATCTAGCCCTCATTAAGGCCTGATTCCCAACATCGGCCCATCTACTTACCCTGAGCTCAAGTGCGACAACACACCCAACGTTCACCAGTTTGCAGTGAATCAATTTTCTTACAAATCGTGAGTACTTTTCGCCTCGCTCTCTTGTTCACAACGTCTGTTGACAGTCCCTCTACGTTCATTCTACCAGGGTCATCCAACATGTCGAACCAGTCTCCCTCGTTCGACTCGTCGCCCAGCCATCCAGCAAGAGGGCAAGCCCGCGTTCTCGGGAACCGCACTCCGCGTCACGTTCAATGGGCCAATGACATCGACGAGGATGGGGATGCTGGCGGGTTACGTGCTCATAGTTTGGAGAGTGAAATAGGTCCGACACATGAGCTAGATGAAGCCGGCCTTGATGTGTGTGGGGTTGGCTCCTCCCTTTCTCCTTACTCACTCGTTCGGTTGTTCACAGCCAGTCGCCTTCCGAACGCTTACCCATGCTCTCGAACGACACCGCTCAAGCTCCGCATCACCTCCTCCGGCTGTCTCTGCTCCTCAACTGACCCGGCCATCACTGCCATACACACCCTCAGCAGAGTCATCCATGCCAGCTTCTCCCAGACTTCCGGCACATGAGATTGATATTCCCGGAGAGGCATTTATCGAACCCCATGAACAGGCAGGGCTCCCAATGCCGCGCTCCGAACACAAAAGGGAAGAGGGTTTCTCTGACAGCGAAAAACGCGCTGCCCATGTTGTCCGGGCACACTCTAGAAACCCGTTCTCAAAGCGTTTCAATCACCGACGTCCCCGCTCCCCCGAAGCATGCTCTAACGAAGGCGCAGATCGGGAGAAACTACTTTATACCGCCCCTCCAATGACACGCAGACATGGGGGCATACTTGCCGCTTTGCTCACCTTATATGACCAGGACTCTGATACCGTGTCGGAGTCAGGCACAATGACAGCAACTTCCAGTGGTACTCCTGAACATCATCCACGTATCTCCCCGGCCCACTCCTTGCTTGACATTGCGTCAGCATCCAGAAGACGGCTAGCGAACGTATCCAAGGCCCTACACCTGCCCGAGCATCGTCCACGAAGGGAACGCAATGCTGCGGGGGTCTGGGGCCCACTGATCGCCAGCACGACCGGCACACTCGTTGGTGCGGCTGCGCCCACTCATAGTACCCTTGCCCCGGATGTCGAGCGGCCTGGGTATCAACTCTCCCGGTACGTGCACTGTCTTTGTTATGTTACTTTACTCAAATGGTGAGACTTTCACAGATATTCTCTGGACAGCAATTTTCCTAGTGCCCCCAGTGCTCCCGCGAGTTCATCTTTGCAAAGGCCGCGAAGCATGTTATTCGAAGCAAGCACACAACCTCACTCGTCCACAACCCCCTCTTCTCAAACTCACCCACACACCGGTCCGTATGTGGATCCTGTATCGTCATCACATGATGGTCATCGTGCAAGGTGGACTGAGAGCCTGCGTGATCTAACCAAGCATAGCTGGATTAGCCATCCCGGTTCCTCTCTGGGCCTGCATACTGTGGCGACAGAAAGCGAGGGTTTTGATGAGAAAGGTCATCTTAGCACTGACACAGAGAACGACGGGAAACAAGACATGAGTACCTGGAGACGCGAGAGGAAGAAGCGACGGCGCAAGGCCGAGGTCTACGTAAGTTTTTTTTGCTCCTTCCTGCTGCAACGGCGCAGGCTCATCGTCTGGCAGATCACACGCCATATTTCGTCTCTTATCTCCCGGCAGACGTTTATTCTGAAGCTAGCGCGTGCCATGATGATGTTTGGCGGTCCAACACACCGCCTTCAGGCCCAGATACAGAGCACAGCGCGTGTCCTCGAGATCTCGCTGTCATGTCTGTACCTTCCAGATGTGATATTGATAGCGTTTGATGATGACATCACGAGCACAAGCAGCGTCAAGTTGATACGTCAAGGCTCATCGCTGGACCTGGGCAAGTTACAAGACGCGCACAAGATCTACTGGCGTGTATGTGTCCATAGTGGACATGAGCAGAAAGGCAACTGAAAAGCCAAACACAGGTTATCCATGATGATACGTCAGTCACAGAGGCATCAGCTGCGCTTGATGCGCTCATGCTTTCAAAGCCCTTGTACTCTCCCCAACTGCTCATCTTTTTCGGAGGGATGGCCTCCGCATCAATCTGCAGTGTATCGTTTAACGGCTCGTTAATTGATAGTCTCGTCTCGTTCCCGCTGGGTGCACTGCTCGTTGCCGTTCAGATAGTATCGGTAAAAAACGAGCTGTACTCCAACGTATTTGAGTGCGCGGTTCCACCTCCACTTTCGTCGATACCTTGGCCTAACGTTCAGCGTAATGTAGGATCACAATTGCGACCCTCTTGAGCTTCCTTGCCAGTGCCCTGGCTCAGACTCATAAATTCTGCTACTCCGCCGTCGCGTCGTCGTCAGTCGTCCTTATTCTACCTGTATGTAGCCCTTTCGTTCCGGCGCTGGGTTTTCTGGCAAACATTTTCCAAGGGTTTTATTGTACTCTGTGGCTCGCTCGAGCTCTCCTCACGCAACATCGTCGCCGGTGCCGTACGCCTTTGTTATGCTCTTGTGTATTCACTCTTCCTCGGCTTTGGACTTGCAATTGGCGCCGAAGTCTACGAGAAAATGACGGGCCTTCCTGTTTTTGGGCCAGAGGATTATCTGTGTGCAAAGAGCCATGGAGACGCGCCGTGGTTTAGAAAGACGCCTTCACACTTTTGGGGTAAGCGCCTTCTTTTCCAAGTTGGCTTATCTATTATGCACCTGACATTTGGCCAGCATTCCTGACTGTCCCGATGTTTTCCCTATTTCTCAGTCTACGGATCCAAGCGCCATGGTACCGAAAGGAGCTCGTGGGTCACCACGTCTAGGTGTTACCTCTTGTTGAACAGAAATGCTGAGTAAAGAACCTGATAGGCTATCCTCGTAACAATTTCATGCATTGGATGGGTCACCAATCACTTTGTCAGTACCAGGTTCCCGAATCAGAGCGACATCAGCGCTGCAGTTGGGTGAGTGCTCCTTGACCCATCCCACGGCTCGTCGTTCGATGACCAGTGGTGTAGTGCCTTTGCTGTAGGCGTCATTGCGAATATATACGGTCGTCTCTTTCGAGGAAACGCCTTTGCCGTTATGGTATGTCCCTTCTCGTCTTCCATCTGACGATGGTCTGTCTGCACACAGACGAGTTGAATCCGGACCTCCGAATACTAGATCACGGGTATACTGTTTCAACTGCCGTCTGGCCTGGGGAATGGTGGCTTGCTGCATTTTGCGTCTCAGCAGGCCTCTGGCAATTCAACATCCTACTTGACCGGGTTCCAGGTCGCCCTGCAGCTCATTTCGGTATCCATTGGGTTGACCGTCGGACTCGGTATCTCACTCGTGCTTGTTTTCCCGATCCAGTCGCGTAGGCGCAAGAGTGGTGTCTTTAGCCTTTGATCTTTACCAGTTCCTTGTATCTATTCTCATCTTTACATAAACCTCTTGACTATAGACATCACAACAAACCCCTTACTTAGATATGTTATATGTAAAGTACACCTGAGCCCTAACGAGGGATATGTTCCTTTAAACCCTGGTCAAGGCCTTCACAAGAGCAACCAGAAAAGAGTGACGACTGATCTGAGAGAACAGGTAAAGATCGTCCGGTCGTCTCGGACCAAAGAGAAAGTGGAACAGAAGTGGAATGGCTAGACCTGTCCCTTATGAAGGGATCGAGACCAAACTCGACTTACTGTGGGCTGAACCGATCCGTCTGAAAACTTCTTACCAATGTTTTAATCTACCTCACGCGGTCGTAATAATGCGACTATCAAGTAAACTATGTTATTCTAGAATCTAGCAATTCCCAGAAAACATTCACGGAATTGTAATACTGGGTGGTGTCCATGGCGCATGCGCGCTGCACGCGCCGGTAACGAAAAAAAAAGTGCCGTAGGATGAGAAGAATAAAGGCTGGCCCAATGAACCGACGGTCAGCACCCTGGTGCCGAAATTCATTTGGACGCCTGCTGGCCAACGTCACGATACTAAGCGCAGCCTGTAGTACCCAGGGAGCAAATAAGTACTACATAGCCAGGCCTTGTGAATGATGATCGCGTGAGCGAGACACGTGGGAGAATGAATGGTGTTGTGCGACCGACTTACATTGTAGCAGTAAAATGAAACTCTATCCGCCCGGGCATCTGTCCGGGAGACAAAGCTAACTCCGACGATCAAGGCAAGAACACCCATGACGGCGGCCGCCACATTGTCCAGCCACCAAGCGCGAGAAACGGCCCAGGACCACGCGATCAATAAAAAAGCGGTGGCGACGCGGGACAGCACAGGGTATGCGATGGGCAGCGTGACACGTCCGGTCGCGGCGTCTCCGCGCATGTCCTTGTAATCTTGGGTTTGGATGGTCGTTAAAATGATACCTGCGCTCAGCGCAATGGCAATGCACACCGTGCTGTCAACCTCACTCTCATCTTGGCCTGTTGTGGCACGGCGATGAGTTAGAAACCTCCTGAGAGCCCGAGAGAAAGGAACGCAGCCAAACTGAGAAGAGGGGACGTACAGGCAACGAGAGTGGCCCCTGCCTCGGCGACAGCATATCCAACCGCGTTTAGCGCATTGCGGACAGACCAATGGCTACCCGCGCCACCACCTTCATTGTAAGCCAGCATGAAGAGCGATGCAGCAAAACTGGCAAGCATCGTTCTCGGACCATAGAGGGCAGAGAGTAGAAGACACAAAGGGATCATTATCCAGCGTAGGACGCGTGCGGTTTGGAGAGAAATACGACCGGATGGAAGGGGACGGTCCGGTTTGTTGATGGCGTCTTCCGCGATCGCATGTGGAAGCGTCTGATTGGCGAGCCCAAGCTGTAAAACATGGACCCATAACCAGAGCATGATATGGAGGAGGCGGGAGAGACTGTGTGATGGAGCGGCGGCGACGGCGAAAAGAGTCTAGGGTGGTAAAACAGGGCGGGGTGAGCAATTAAAGCAGAGGAGATAATGGAACCACACACGACTGGGGGAATGAGAGTTCTCATGTCAGATTTGGCAAAAAGATAGAGAGTGTGGAGGTGATATGAAAGGGATGTTGTGGCCATGTTGGCAGCTGAAGAAGGGGTGGGTGAGAGGAGGAGGATAAGGGGATCAGGGCATAAGAGGAGAGGGAGGGCCCGGAAGGGGCGAGTCGGATATATATTAAATTACATGTGAGCGGTTGTGAGTTGCCTAGGAGCTGAGCTAGAGCTAAGAGAGGCTTGGGTGTGACGGAAGTTTTCGCAAGGGCAAGGGATCCGCCAATTAAACGCATGAACGTTAGCGAAGAGCGGGGCAATTTCATATTTGACCACACATTTCCAGGCCGTAAAACAAATATAAGTGAGAATGCGCGCTCCGTCTCAGATTTCCGACGGCGTGTCGTGCGAAGAGAAGAGGACATCAAGCAGAGCCAGCGTGGAGAGTGAAGGACTGTTTGTTGAGTGGGATTACCGAGGATAGACTAGACCAGATGATAGCCGCCAACACTGCGGGCATTGCCGGTGGCACTGGGCAGTGTGAGATCCCGCTTGTCGTGTGCGTTCCTGCCTGTCCGTCTAGCCGCCGATCAGGCAAATGCTTGTACGTGTATTCGGTCTTCTGGATGGCGGCGACAACTCTGTTGAGTCTTGACCAACCGGACGTTGACCAGGCAACATGTTTAGCCAATTTCCGAGTTGTGTCACCGAGCTAGCGAGATAGTCGTACTCAACTAGCACCACTCTAAACATAGATGCGGCAATCTGGAGCCTGGAAACGACACCATCCCCCCACGTAAAATGACGCGAAGTGCATTCATGAGACTTGTCGTGTGATCACAGTATGATTGACACCCGACACAGTATGATTGAGCAGAAAGCCCTTTTCCTCAAGGGCTACTACAATGACCGTTTCATCAGCATGCCTTTCCATGCGCATCACCGTATGATTTCGTTCCGTTGACGTTGGCCTTCTCGTCGAATTTGCGTGTAAACATCCCAAATTGCGGTTTTCGTATGTAACACTTATCCATGAGCAGCGGTGCACGATAGCAGGGCACTATTGTGGTACCGTACCCACAATATTTTGCCGACTGTGGGTGAACGAAAGGTTCATCAATGGTCTGAGGGCCATGGTGACCGCAAGTGCTTAGGAGATGAAAACATTAAAAGGCATGGCATACTGGAGGCAAGACCGACACGGATCGATAGCCTCGATGACGTTAATCTGTGAAGAACGGCCCCCGGAGCCTGAGATTCGAGTCCCTCAAGACTTGGAAGGAACAGGAACAGTGCCGGCGATATGGTCCGCATCTCATTCTGAGCCACTCGAGCCTGTTCAGAGAAGTTGCAATAGATTAGCGAAACGCTCGCGCTGTGACCCGTCACGGTAGTGTCAGGGTACATGTGTACAATAGTCTGTGTGAGAGTGTGTAATAGCCGCCGTCGCTAGTTTGACCAGTGACCCTAGTGACCAGTGGACACCCTTGGCACCTTGGACAGCGGCAGGTAGAGCAAAGCAACACGAGAGTCCTGTACATGTGCTGGCCACAGATCCTGCCCTAGATTCAAATATATTCTACATACCATCAATCACGTTGGTGCCAAAGGGGGTCCGCACTAACTGAACAGGGATAAATCAAAGTACGAGGCGCGGTGTTAACCGACGAGTCTATAGGTTGTACCTTTCCCCTTTCATCAGTCGTCCCGGTTTTCCCTTTTTCTCCTCGAAGAACCTAGAGGGACGTAATAGTAATCTGGATCGCACTGTATCGACCTCAAAACAAAACAATAACAAAAATACACACCAGCCGCTTCAACTCCCTGCTGTGTACTACTGCTTTCATAGGTGCAGCCTATTGACAGCTCAGGGATATTTCAGTAGTTATGGAAAGGCCATCAATAAAGCACCCAACATGCAAGACGACTGAAGTACTGAAGTGTGATACTTGATGAACTCCATGGTTCACGCATTCACGTACATTCGCTGCTGCCATGCCAATGCGACACTGCGATAGGGAAAATGGATGACTCACTAGCAAACCAACCCGACTCGAAAAAAATTCCTATCTCGGTTTTCCGTTCTCTATACTTTATGAGACATACATCAACATACCACTAGTACACGAGGATAATGATGTGGGTGGGACCATCATACAAGGCCGTAACAAGGTTGTGAATCACAAGGAAAATTTTGTTCAGGCATTTACATATTGCCTCATGCCTCACGCTCGCGTGTGGCGTGCTTTTCTGATGGTTGATGATACTGTATATGCATCTGCAAAAGTTATGACTTTTGAGAAGAGGCACCGACGTACCTGCTGCCGCACGTTTTGGGGGATTAGGGGAGATTCTTGACCTACCTCCATTCTTCGAACGTCTGTACTAGTACTGTACCCCTTCGGTGAAGAGGCCGCAAATAGCGCCATGGCAACTGCAGGACCGGCCGGGCCGCCTCAGATCTCGATAATCGATGATCAACAATGTTCATCGACTTTTGTCAAGTGGGATTCCTAGTACGATATCTCATCCTTAAACAAATTTATCCTTGCAAGAGAGGAATGAGGTTGGTAACTTGTTAATTTCCAGTTCTATGTTGTTCCTATATATCTGTCTCCCATTACTTCCCAGAATACAGCTAGGATACGAACAAGTCTTTTCTCCCAAAGACAGAGCCTTCATCTTATTCATACGAAGCCCAGCAACGCAGTGCCTGGAGGCCCTGGATGCAGCAGCTTGCCTAAGTTGGAGGAGCACCACACAATCACAATCGTCCAGGCATTCCGTTGGCATCTTTCCCCTCTCTGAAGAGTCGCGGTCACTTCTCGACGCTGCGCTCGGATCTGAGAATTCTCCAAGGAATGTCATTCTTCCGAACAAGATGCATTCATAGAGGATTTGTGCCATCGACGTACGCCCGTTCGCAACCATGCATTGTGAAACAAGGACACCTGCCAGAAACGGTGTGACGCTCATCTGATTTCATTTGCTGATGTGAAATTCCAGGGTGCGTAAATTAAAAGGGAGATGTATGAGCGCATGCAAGAGCAGTTGATGCAGAAGTGTTCGCTGAACCGACCGTGAAATTAATTGAGGGAACCCCGATCATGATGGTGAATGTCCCTTCCATTAACCTATTAACCCAAGCCTCCCACGAGCGAAAAAGCCACCAATGACTACAGAATGATCTGGATACTGTCTACCGGTCGTCACGTTGGGCTCCACGATCGTGCTCGAATACTTCCTGTGAATTTCCAAAGTGCTCACTGGCACTGGCACTAGCACTGGCACCGGAACTGGCACCACATCGGAAAGGGTGGCCTTCCGGTTAGCGAGCTGGGCTGAAAATTGAGTGACCTGGCACAAGAGCTAATGCGACCTGAGCCTTAGGTGATGGTGATGGGGTGACACCTTCCTTTCACCAATGACTGAAAGTGCTAAGAGCAGCCTATCGTATAGAGAAAATAATGCAATACAATGTGCGGCTATGAGAGAGCTAGGCTTCGGATAATATATCAACATGACTGGTAACTGGTGACCAAGAACAACCTCATGTTCAGTCGTCACCAATTTTAGGTGCCAGATAGTACCGAATATAGCCCTGACCGAATGTGTACGACACCTGGGAAAGCACCAGTGTGAGCAACTGAATTTACGCAGACTGCAAAGGCTGCGTACAAGAAGTGGTACGTCATTTTTGAGCATTAGTTGGACGGTATCTGAAAGTGATGCGCTCTTGGAGAAGTTGACAAGATATTTTAACGAGAAAGTCAGGTTGACGTGCTGCGTCATCTCGATGTGCACGCCGCCGCCGCTGCCACCTTCCGAGTCATCAGCTACCTTCTTCGCCTTCTTTTTTGCCTTTGCGTCCTGTGCGATGAGATGAAGACAGGTTGCTCACAGGGCACGAAGTGTGAAGGACGCACGGATGATGACGCAGCCGGACGCTTGCGTTTCTTTTTCTCGCCGTCACTCACTTCCTCCTCACCCTCGTCTTCTGACTTGGCTTGAAACTCTGCTTCATCATCGTCCCCATTGGCCATCTCCTCGTCCTCGTCCCCTGCACCTTCCTCCTTCTTCACCTTTTTCACTTTCTTTGCTTTCTTTGGTTCGTCGTCGTCACCGTCACCATCTTCCTCCTTAACCTCTGCGTCGTCTTCTCGGCCATAATTCTCATATCGTGCACGTGCAGCGTCGGTTTGCTTCAGGAGGATGTTCCCTTGAGCTGCTTCGCCGTCACTCGCAAA
The DNA here is from genome assembly GCA_003313875.1 of Russula aff. compacta. Classification (NCBI taxonomy): domain Eukaryota; kingdom Fungi; phylum Basidiomycota; class Agaricomycetes; order Russulales; family Russulaceae; genus Russula; species Russula aff. compacta. Next base: position 1,704 of record QLOT01022302.1, on the reverse strand, counting down.
GCGAACCCCTTCCTTAGATACCTCAATACGAACAGATTCACCAAGTGAGTGAAGGTCGCGGACGATGCGCGTGAACTCGGTGGACGTCATGGTAACACGTGCATCGTAGTCGGTGTCAGGTATGCCAAGCGTGTCGGCATCAATGTCCATGAGCTTCATGTCGTACTCGGCAACGCGATCAGCGCCTGAGATACGACAAAGACATCAGCGGGGACCGTCATTTAGAAAGTTGGGAGGTAGACGCACGATGTGCTTCGTACTTGAGGCTGAGGACATCACCATCATCAGTTGCCTTGAGGGTACACCTATCGTCGTCCTTCGCACACTTGAGCACCTTGGTAAGCGCACCAAGGTTGACACCAAGGGGGATCGGACGGTCGCAGCGGTAGAGAGCAAAGCCATCGGCGTGCAGTTTGACAGAGACGAGGGCGACATGGGAATTATCCATCGCTTGCAAGTTCTGAAAGATGGTATATCACATGGCTTCGAGTTCACGAAAGAAGAGGCACAATTACTCACGATACCGCCCTCGTTACACTCAAAGTTGGCATCCTGCACGAGTTCTTTGACCGCTATGTGCCAGTCAATATCGTCACCAGGTTGTTACTCGTTGAAATTGCAGGATTCCATACCGTCAAGAAGACGCTTGAGTGTGACTGCCTCGTTCAGTGTTGCTTCTAACATGCCTTGACAAACTACTGCGTGGAATGCTGGATCGTGTCGCGTGTGTAAAGTGTTCAGGTGCCGTGTATCGACGCGCTTTTGGGTTCACGCGGAGACTGAAACGCGTGACGTAACGCGTGACAGCGCGTTAGTCACGGCGTAGCCTTCATCGCGATAAGATAAGACAACGGCATGTTCCTTGCACCACGACAACGCTTTCCTTACCGTCATACTCTGTCCTTTCACGGTCGTCGCTTCTCCTCATACGGGAAGAACAAAACACTCAAAATGGGAAAGAACAATCGGAATAGGGGGCCCCCTGAGGATTGCTTGATTCTTCCTGACCACCCAAGGCACACGACCACACCGATTGTAGACACTCACACACACCTGGTGTCCACGTTTGCCGCCTACAAGCAAAAATACAAGGACGGGAAGTACGAGACTTTATACGATTTCGTGAGAGGCTTGTACCGAGGGAAGAAAGTGGCAGCATTGGTCGATGTGTGGTGCGAGGCGCCGGTACAGAGGGTGTGGAAAGAGATTGCAGATTCGGCCATCACAGTACAGGACAGGAAGGACAAGTGGGGGGAACTAGAATACTGGTTCGTTATTGGTGCGTTCCAATTGACGACTGCAGGCGAGCCGACAGTTGCTCACATCTACTATACCGTACCTAGGTGTCCATCCGTGAGAGCGTCTTACGCTGTGGACTTGAGGGATGAGCCCACCTCTGATGGTTTATGAGCACAGACACGAAGCCAGACTGTATACTGATGATACCGAGAAAGACATGTATGTACTTTCTAACCTCGTGCGCCACAGTTGTCTTCACTCACTTTACTCGTCCCAACGTCCCCCAGTCTCGAATCCATGGCGCATCCTCGCAACGTAGGGTGGGGCGAGATCGGTCTCGATTACCACTATGACCATTCTCCGCGGGAGATTCAACGAGAGGTCTTTACACGACAGCTTCGGCATGCTGTGCGGCTAGGTAAGCCGATCACGGTGCACACTCGCGAGGCGGACGAAGATACGGAG
>QLOT01022275.1:0-17021 GCA_003313875.1 Russula aff. compacta | reverse complement strand
TAGGGCATCTAGTTTGCAATGACCGCCCGTCAGTAGGCTAGCTTTGGAACAATAAGTACTCGACGAGTCTGGCCGGAAAATGGTTTGAACGGGACGGATAGATGCCGCGTATATGACTTTGGCAATTTTCTGTGCAAGTAAGAGGCTTCAAACTGAAAGAGAGTGCTGATCACTGTCGTTCTGAGCGCCTAGGCGCCAAAGAGGAACCCGCGGCGACTTTATAATAATCATGTCAGAGGCGCGATGAACGGGGTTCTTACTGAACATGCCCGTTCATTCATCCGTTGTCCTTTCGTTTAAATGGCCGTCAAAACCAACGACCTCTCCCCTCGACTCTCCTTGTCCTCACCAACACGCTCGCTTTTGTCCACTTTACACCTACTTTGGTCGTTCATTCTTATATGCCGGCTCCCCAACCGCCCTATCCATCCTTCACTTGGGTTATGTCTTCCACACCGTTTGCCGCTCACGACAATATGCGGCTTCCTGCCTATCGTGCCTCGCACCTCGCTCGTTTTCATCCATACCCTCGTGCTCATCCCTCCCTCCACGAAGTACGCCTTTAACTTCTCAGCGAGTCTCTTCATGTTAACACTCCAATCAGACGACCCAGCGCTTTTCTGAGCATTCTAGGGGCCCTTTTCGGGGTGTAACCCCATTCGATGTAAGAGGTCTGCCATTATCTCTGTGTTCGTGTTTCTTGATAAAAGAATGGCTCGGTTAGCCCGCAATGGACCCAAAAGACAATGGAAAGGCCGAAAACAAGTCGGAAACATCCACCGTAGCAGCGGAGTCCATCCTTAGACGACAGAAGCTTAAAACCGCTGCTGGTAGACTTTCCGTACGGTGACATTCCTTTCCCCTGACGAACATCTTTCATGTGCTCCCTATCGCAGGCTGTCATCGTCACTCTGCGTCGTATGTATCGCGGAACATCAGCGAAGCAAACCGAACAGAGTCTGCAATTTGAGTTGATGAACTGAGCGGATGTATTCTGTCGTCCTTGCTTGGTGGATTCTGTGTTATATTCGCTTCGGGGCCATCACAACATCGTCCTTGGCGGCTCATCCTCCGGTTGGAGGAGGAACTATGTTTAAATACCGCTTACAGGAATGGATCCTTTCATTGTATCTATATCATACCGCATAACTCGTGTGACTTGGTCTACTGCACTTTCCCGCTCGAGGACACACAAGAGAAAACTCGGTGGTTAAATTCTCGAGAGTTCTGAGTTGGAAAGGTTCACAGGAATAGCACCGTTCAGGGGGCAACGGCCGGAGCCTCTTGTGATAAATTTTGACCGAATCAAACACGACCGTCGAAGCCGAAAGCCATGAGAAGGGTCGATATCGGACAATACCTAGATACATGCCGGGTCTCCCTATTTTTAACTGTGATGGAAGCGAAGGCTGTGGTATTATGACGCAAATGTCGTTGTACTGCAATATTGGTACCGACGGTGCCGCGGTAAGCAAACTATTCAAAAAAGTGAAACGTGGCGACGACCCACCTAAACCAAAAAGTATTTGGCCCAATGGCACGTCGCCATCATCACTGGCTCTTCATAAAATTTTGGTCACGTATTCGCTGTCTATTCTCCTTCCTCAGACGACGCTTTTCCGCTTTCCCACCGGGCCCGTCATCCGGCAACTCGGACTTGTCGAGCAACTTCCACAACCAGGGCGGGTACTCCTCGTCGGGAAGAGCGAGGACCGGAGGCTGGTCCTTGAGGTAGTTGAGGCCGACGAGTACGGTATTCGGCGAACAGGAGGACCGCGTGCCTGTGCTCGCAGAAAAAGTTGGTTACTATTTTTGGGGACATCGAGGGCTGTAAATGCGTGTATTTTACACACCTCCTGTCGGGAGAGACCCCGCTACTGTCGCCCGTTCTGGTGTAACTTCGGGCGCAGAAGGCTGAGCTTTGGATGTGAACGAGCGTACACGAAGAGTGCGTGGTGGCCGTCGAAGAACGCGAGAGACAAACATAAGTGCTGGTGTGACGCGAACGAAACGTGACTAACTGTCTCCAAGAGGCGCCAACCCACCGTGCAATGTTCCATCACCCTGCACGTCAAAACGCTGCGTTCATCTGTGTTCGTGTACTCAGAGTGTCTGCCTACAAAATACATTCTGCGGTCATAAAATTAAGGATCTATGTGTCTATGATAAAATATCTATACCCTCAACTGTGGGAGGGCCCACTCTCCAGACCAGGCCCCTGCTCCCAACCATCATGATGTCGCAAATGCTCAGGTTCATTCCTCTTCACCGTGTCGTGAAGCAGTTCCACTTCTGCCTCTACATCCTCGATGTTTCTGTGATAGTATGGCAGACCAGGTGCAGGATGTCCGTGCGTACCCTCAAGAGGCTGTGTCCGCGGAGCGTAAGGGAGGTGGGCGAGCTTGGAGGCTAGGGACGGGAAATGTTGCCTGTACGCAAAGTATGCGGTAACGATACCGAGGGCTGAACCAGCGAGGACGTCCTGCCAATGGTCTATCGATAGCAAGACATGCATCAGGCTCATAATTTGCACCATGAGAAGTAGGCACTAACGTCGATAATCCATAGTTCGGGAGATGGCGACGAGTGAGGCTCCAAACAACGGGAGAACAGAAATCCAAGCCTTGGACTAGTGCAAATGTCAGCCCAACCACTTCAGCTGATTTTTTTACTGTAGACATACTACGTGCCCCCGCGTGTCGAATAAATGCAACTTTCCAGCGAGATATAGGGATAAGAAGGTTAGTCCAGCAAAGGACACTAGATATAAAATCAGGACTTCTTCTCTGGGTGTACAAGGTGTACCGTACAGCTCGAATGTCCACTTGGGAAGCTTCTGAAGCCGTCATTGATGATATGACGGTCCGATTGGTGGCATATTGCTACGGTGGAGAGTCCAAAGGTAGGATCGACCGTTCCCACGTTTGGGTTGCAGCGATCAATAAGATCTGGGCAGAGCAGATCAATGCGTCAAGGATATGGCCGATGATGGCCGATACGGTACAACTTGAAAGGGTCTGGGCCTTACCTGGACGCGGACGCCCCACAGTAATTTTAATGACTTGAGTGAAAGCGCCAGTAAGAGAAAGCGATAGGGCCACTGATTAATTAGACGCGTTGATAAACACACATTATCTTTGGAGAATATGCGTCTTACGGCCGAGTGCACTGTTATGTGCGTCCCACCAGTTACGTATCGTAGCGAGGTTGACAATCCACTGCAAGAGCAGCGGGGCTAGGAATGCGATGGCATAGAGGGCGATGTCCTTTGAGAAGGATACGATCATGAATAAGAAGGGGAAAGGAAGAATAGAAATTGTCTGCACGCACAGGTACCCTCTCATGTACAGCAAACCTTCGAAACAAGTCAGTCCATCTCATAGGGTTTTGTGTTGCTAAAGGGACGGCTCACGTATGGCGCAACCTGGTTGTCTATCATCAGCATAGTCCGATGAAGAGGAGTGGAGTTACACACGAGGTATCTGATACTGAGAACTCACGCTTGAACCCATCTATCTTGTCAAGGAGAAAGAATGCCACACTGGGGATATCTTTGAGTTGTGCGAAATGCGAAGACTCTATGTAGGAGGGCACATACGTTAAGGTGACAGTGAGTATCCTGTCCAAATTTGGTTAATGACCCGCTGCCCTCGAAGACGGAGACGTACCAGTCGGGAGCATAAGAAAGTAGTAATTTCCTCCGATTAATTGCTCGGGATGGACGACGATTGGGTCCGGTTGAATTTCTGAAGGACATCGCTGTTCAGAGGAATGAGAACTGGTCCAAGCTCTGGATTCGGCCCTTTTATACGTGGTGCTCGCTCAACTCGGCAAACTCTGGCCTTGTGCGGACCCCACAAAGATTTGCCTCATGTATTGTATTGTGTTATATCCACACCTTGACAACAATCACCGAGGATTGACTGCGATCACATAGCAATACGGATGGGGTTGGTATACAGTACGATATTGTGGCAAATTGCATACATCGAGTGGACTAGCTTGCAGTGCATCCTCTCAGCGCTGTGCTGTGCCCCCCGGCAATGCCAGTGGGCACCTTATGATTGGCGGGTGGAGGACTTTTTGGGGTCCTCACTGTGCTGCTGCGCATGCCAGTGCCGCGTGTGATTCGCGGCTGCAGGCCACAACGTGCAATCATGTCCTCAAATTTCCAGTGGTCCCAAGGTGAGGCACCATGGTCCCTTTCATTTGCCCTGGAGCGCGAGCCCGATCTTCCATGTCATTGAGCGCTTAGAGTACGACAATACCCTCGAACGCATCTCCTCCACTGATCTGGTAGAGTACGATCTCATCTCCAAGTTATTTCGGACGTGTAGATTCACATGTCCATCACGCACAGTGTAGAATGGCCCAAACTACGCGAAATCATCAAGTATAAAATCAACCAGGTACTCTCAGAGGCATACACTGCAGACCGCAGTCTCATCTGGTCGCGCTAGAATATTGCCGCATTTCTCGCTGATATTCAGGACCACAAATCGTCGTCCATTTACGTCCCTCCTTTCTCGCCGCGCCCATCAACCAATGGAGGCCTAAAGTTGCCTCCATTCACATCCCGGGAGCGCGATGAATCAAATCCTAATGAAGCACCCAAAGTGCACTACACTTCCGAGGAAGCTGAACTTGTAAAAGCGACACTCTTTACACAGCTGGATGAATTTGACGCGTGGGTCTCATCCATATTGTCCACAATCTTTCATCAATTATCGGTAGTGCTCCCTTCACGATCCAGCGCATCGCAGATCTCTGTGCAAGGCCCAGAGAAAATTACACGGCGCTCGGGAAATTTTTTCGCGCATTAGAGAAGGCATTTTATGTGACGTCTACATGGGACTCGTTTCCGCCTCTACCATTGCAGCCAACAGACAGTATGGCCTTTGTGGCCGCACGAGTTGGCCTCTCATCTCCTTCAACCCCTAGCACACCGTTATTCTCGCCAATTTCATTCCTGCATGACGACGCGCGACGCTCTCACTCGCGCAGTCCACCACCGTCACCTTTGAATCTCAACGGAGCTGAGCACAGTGTCGGCGTCCCTCTGGATGCAGAAGCATTGAGTATGGAGACCAGGGAGTTGGGGCTTGTAGATGAACTTGATGACCCGAGCCCTGGACATCTCAGCGACCGGCCGACCGCCCTAACCTCTGTGACGAGCATCGGAGGTACTTCGGGAGTCATCAGTCTCGAAGACCGATTTGTTCGAGCATCCGACGACGAAAGAGAGGGAGAACCGGAGATGAAGAGGCAGAGGGAGGAGGATGACCACTCGACAGATTCTCTGATGGACGAGCGACATGGTGACAAGGAAAATAAAAGTTGAAAAGGTCAATGCTCGAGTCGAACGTTCTACATCTGCATCGTCCTGAGCTATTTCCACTGAGCCTTCATGGTCGCATGGTACCTGCAAGGGTGGAACACACCTTCCGTCATGAATAGTCGCGTTTGATCTTCTCTAACATGGCGGACATGCGCAAGCGCATATCAGGTTGACCTCCTCGCCGACTAAGGTTTCGGGTACCCCTCTCAACGTCTTTTTTTCGGGAAGACTCAGGGACTCTAGCGTCATGAGTGGCTTTGCGGCCCTTCGAGCGTTGTAGAGGATGTGATTTGTAGTGATGCAGTGCCGCTGGAGAATGCGCCTGTCTCTGGAGCTGTCGTAATGATGGCGCAGTCGTCGGGATGTCTTCCTCCTGGCCACGCATCTTTTGCTTGTTTTTCGGGACAGGCACTATCGGTGCTGGTTCATCTTCCAAGCTGTTCCGTGATCCACCGCCATGCTCGTTGCTTTCGGCTTTATCGGGTGACTTGCCTCGCTCTTCGCGCACCGACAACTGCGAGGTTTTAGGAGAGTCGCTGAGAGTGCCAGTAGCATCTCGCTGTGTAAGGATGCCTTCCCTACGCTTTTCTGCCTTCCATTTACTTTTTGTCTTCTGCTTGGCAACCCAAGCCTTTTTCAACATTTTTGCTGCAAGTGAGCTTTGATCAGCTCCGATTACAGGCCATCATTAGATGCGTTGTGCCCACCTCGTACCTGTGGAACATGGCGGAACGTTGGGGGTTTTCTTTTGTTTCTTTTGATGTTGGTCATCGCGCTTCACTGGCAGGCCGGCCAGGCCCAGGCTGGGCCGAATTCGGTGGAGGATCGGGATAATCTTTTGCGCTGACGTAATGGGAATATCGAGTGGCGCCGCCATAAATCCCACAAGCGGTGCGCCTTTGATATTTCCCTCTTCAACCGCCATCTTGTCTCCCATCAACCAGAAACAGTCGACCCCAACTCAATTTTTATCGCTTGCTTTCTCTCATCGCATGAGCGTGCAGAACCTCAACACTTTCGGTTTGTACCCTCCCTTCCCCTCCCCTCACCCTTTGTCGTCATCTGACTCGCTCTTAGATCCCTTCGCCGACGCCGCCGATCCGCTCGCTGCTGACGAGCCCGGGAGGCAGAGTTATATCCACATCCGCATTCAACAGCGAAATGGGCGCAAGACTCTGACAACGTTGCAAGGTCTGCCGAAGGGTGAGTCATGGTTCCTTGCCCAGCCATGAGGCAATGCTCATGCCAAGCTGTAGAGTATGATGCCAAGAAGCTCCTCAAGGCTTTCAAGAAGGTGCGCATCTTGAGTTTGAGCTCGGGTTCTCATTGCTAAACTTGCTTACCCGCAGGAATTCGCCTGCAACGGCACCCTAGTGGACGACGAAGAGATGGGACAAGTGTTCCAGCTTCAAGGCGACCAGCGAGCGAAGATACACACGTTCCTCACTGAGAATGGTATCCCGCGTGCCTCGATTAAGCTGCATGGGTTCTAAGCGTGGGGTCCAACAGTAGGATGATGCATTTTGCCCCGGTTCTGGCTGAATGCGTAGTACGAGGCCCCCGCTGTTATATGCACGACTTACTGTACTACTGCGATGTTTTGTTACTTTCCGTCGCCATCAATTTCTTAGTTTGATGGTGTGTACTACTATCTACGAGTGTTCTGTTGTTATGATTTAGAATTTTGCGTCTTCAGTGGGAGAAGAGAACAACCCCCCACTTGGTTGCGATGAGAAATTTTTGCACCACAGTGGCTGACTCAGATTTCAGATCTGGTGTACAGCCAACTTCACCCAGGATATCAGATCAAGAAACCGCAGGCAAAAAACGCAAAATCTGTGCAACATTCAATACATGCGATAGGCTAGGAAAACAAACTACTTGATCTTATCGAGGGGTCTGTTGAATCCACCACGCCTAGATGCAGGGCGCAACACACCAACGTCACGCAGAGACAAAGCAATGATTAAACAAACGTACCTGTTCATGTACTGTCTCCATGTTCGCTGTTTCTTGACATTAGCGCTGCCTTCTTGGTTCCCAGCGACGTGCTGGCCCTGGCGAGGAGAATCACCATGAAGAAAAATACGGCAGAGACGTAGAGAATGATACCTTCGTGGATCCGAAGCCTGTCATACCCATAATGGCCATCATGGCTTCGTCTTCATCATTCACAGCCTCCATGGCCTCGCCCTCCTCAGGCTCGCCTGCGTCAGTTTGCGCATGGACTACTTTTGAGTTGGGGATCGACGATTGCGCTATGGAAGACCAAGCATATCGCATCGAGAATAGTTAGCAATTACTACCCAACCACAGAATAAGGATGCACCTTGCGATTGTGAGGGGTTTCTCGTTTCACGAGACTCAGAATCTACCCGTGCGCCTTGCTCACTATCCCTCTCTGCCTCACGGTCCGCATCACGACCTTTCTCACCTTCCCTCTTGTCCCGGTCATACCGATCCCTGTCCTTTTCTCCGTCCCTCCGACCTGCATCTCGTCGCTCTCGCTCATCGCGGCGACGGGACTCCCGCGGGTCCCTGTCTCGCCTGTCCTCGTCCCTATCTCTCCCGTAGTTTCGTCTATCTGTATCACCGTTAGACCATTGTCCGTACTAGGGGAGAAAGTATAGATTGATAGCACATACCTGATCGCCTCGAGTCGGTGCCGCCCCGTCTCGGACTACGGGAGCGGCTGCTCCTGCGGCGTGAATAACGGTCCCTACCCCTATCCCTGTCCCTGTCTTTGTCTCTGTCGTCTCGTTCCCAGCTCCTGTCACGCCGCCTGTAATCGTTCCGGGAAGACATGGGTGCGAAATGCAAGGTGTAGGGTAGAGGAGGAGGAACGCGTCAGATCACGTGTAGAGGCAGCCCGTCGTCCGTCCGCCGCTGGTCTGTGTCCCTTGTGCGTCGTAAGATGTCGGCCATCGGTGCGATTCGTGGCTCGGCCTTGGGAACTGCGAAGACTTTGCCAAAAGGTTTGTTAGAAGACATCCCATGCTGCTCATGGCTCATTCATTGCTTAAAGGCCACTCGAATATTCATATCAAACTCACGGGTCTTCCCCGCACCACCACCCCTACGGATATCTCCCGTTTACTCGCGAGGAATAAAGTCTATAACATAACAAAAGGTGACTATGCAACGTATCGCCTAGCTTCTTCCAGTGACTTAAACATCTCGGCGCAGTCACGCTCGATTATCACCGTTTCGACCCTACTGGATGCGCTTTTCTTACCCTCGCCCAGCCATCTGTGCTCCCAAAAGCTCTTGCTTCCCTCAAGCAAATGAGGTTTTTTGGGCATCCATTGACACCTCGGACCACTCAGGCACCTGCCGAGTCTAGAATGCGCTCGCGCGGGTTAAAAGGGCGTGAAGAGGCTTCCGAGCGCTCTATCGTTTCTGGAAACGGGAGCCAAGGTGGGATCACTGACGGTCGGAGAAGCGTGCTCCTCTCCGGGTTGCCTGGGAAGATCTCATCAGATGTCGTACGACGGTTTCTGAAGAACTATAAGTTGATGGGCGGGCAGGCAGAGGTGGTCAAGTTAGAGGCGTGAGCTTCTCTTCCTTTAATCGTTGGACCCAGTTGCTCATTCATGTGTGTGCCCCTCCAACCCCCCCTCCGACGTCATTAGGAATTCGAAGACTGTGCTAACCTCTCGAGTACTTGTGCGACTTTCCTCACCATCGGAAGCATTCAAACTTTTACGGAATCTGCACATGACTAACTATGAACCTGGGATTTGGGGGGACAAGTATACCATTCGAGCTCAAGTCGTATATTAACTGTGAAACTAGGCCATCTGCTTCGTTTACAGATTAAACGTTCACAGTCCATAGACGTAAGATTGAACCCTGCATGACACGATGATAGAATACAGGAATAAAAGTGCATAATGAGGCTACATCCGCCCGGTATCTTCGTCGACCCGAGCGCGTTGTCGAGAACCTTCATCTTCATCGTCTGGAGACCGAGCCCGCTTAAGAGGTGATTCCGTGGAGGATGCAAGTGCTTGTTTCCATTCTCCACCACCAATTGCCACGGGCGCGCCCTGTTCTACATCTGCATAGCGCTCTTCGACCACACGTCTTCTTTCACTTTCCATTCTCTGGGCCTGGGCACCCCATCCTCCTCTGCCAGGGTCATAATCTTGTCTATGCTCGTCTCGTACCTTAAAAGCCGTGTCATCTAGTGCGTGGCAAAGGCAGGGTTTATAAAAACATACCTGACCACCGCTCTTGCCGCGTCCGAACTGCCTGCCGTCCCGGTATCCAAGGTCCAAGTCACAACGTATTATCCGCTCGTCCAGTTTGGTGCCTGATAGATATCGCATGCTCGCGAGTGCCTCCGCTTGCGTATAGAACTCCACAAAACAGAAACCGCATGGCGTCCTGAACGAGAGAAGGTGTGCCCGAGCACGATCAAGGGTAATAAATGGCAGACGTACCGAGTGTGACGGTCAAGTCCCATGATGATGCGTTTCACACCGCCGCCATCCTCAGGGTTAGCACATTTTGAGAACATGTCGTGTATTTGCTCCTCTGTTGTGTAGAAACTTAGATTGCCAATCTGCAGGATACGGGAAACAACGATATAAGGTGTAAGGTGTATACGGTTTGAGCATGAACTAACATAGAGAGTGGTGGATTTTTGGAGTAGATCATGCTGCCTTTGACGGTCTACCCGTGATTGCGAGTCCTTGTAATTTGATGGTTGGTCCAATGGTGTAACGACAGAGGCCATAGCAGCAGACACTTGCGATGACGGTGACAGTCAGTGCTCGCCTCACCACTGCTGTACTTTCTCACGCGACGAGACGCGTCGCCCTGCAGCCGCGTCAGTGCTTTGCTTTGCATTCACAATACACACAGCATGGCCAAGGACGCAAGAATAGAGATTCAGAAGGAGGTATGCCTGGTATGATGATCTGACCCTTTCATTTTGTGATAAAGCATCCAGGACCCTACCTTCGATTCCGTGGTCACGGAGAAAACCGCTCTCTTCCAAGAACTGCAGGAGGAGGATCTGTATATCAAGTACAAGAAGCTCTCGCGTCACCTAGAACTTCTTGAGATACAAGAAAGCTACATCAAAGACGAGCAAGCAAGCCTCAAACGGGAGCTTATACGTGCCCAGGAGGAAGTCCGGCGTATCCAATCGGTTCCTCTTGTCATCGGTCAATTCCTCGAGCCCATTGACCAGCACACTGGTATCGTCGGCTCAACAACCGGCTCTAACTATGTCGTTCGCATTCTCTCAACGCTCGACCGTGAGCTGCTCAAGCCGTCGTCGAGCGTTGCTCTGCACCGTCATTCCAACGCACTCGTAGACATCTTACCTCCAGAAGCCGACAGCTCTATTGCAATGCTCGGGGCAGAGGAGAAGCCAGATGTGACTTACCAGGATGTTGGAGGAATGGACTCGCAGAAGCAGGAAATACGCGAGGCGGTCGAACTACCCCTCACCCACTTCGATCTGTACAAGAAGATCGGTATCGACCCTCCCCGCGGAGTGTTACTTTACGGACCTCCTGGTATGTCTGTTTAGCTGACACATGTTGGCCTCCCTCATCATCTATCATAGGTACGGGTAAGACCATGCTCGTCAAAGCCGTCGCACATCACACCACAGCTTCCTTCATCCGCGTTGTTGGGTCTGAGTTTGTGCAAAAGTACCTCGGAGAAGGTCCGCGCATGGTGCGCGATGTGTTCCGCCTCGCGCGTGAAAACTCTCCGGCCATCATTTTCATTGACGAGATCGATGCAATCGCGACAAAACGATTTGACGCCCAGACTGGTGCTGACCGTGAGGTCCAGCGGATTCTGCTCGAACTGTTGAACCAAATGGATGGCTTCGACCAAGGAAGCAATGTCAAGGTCTGAGCTCGTCACGCTTTCAACTTTTCTAAACGCTCATGGTCTATATAGGTGATAATGGCTACTAATCGTCAGGACACTCTTGATCCCGCGTTGCTTCGTCCTGGTCGTCTGGATCGAAAGATCGAGTTTCCCCTACCCTCCCGTCGAGAAAGGCGGTTAATTTTCCAAACTGTGACCAGCAAGATGAACCTTGGCCCGGACGTAGATTTGGAAGATTGTGAGCACATTGCGCGTTTCTCTGGTCCTTACTTGATCACCGTTATTTGGTTCAGACGTCTCACGGCCAGACCGTTTATCTTCCGCCGAAATTACTTCAGTTGTTCAAGCTGCCGGATTACAGGGTATTCCAACAACCCCCCTCTCGCTTACGGATTTTAATCAAAATTTACAGCTGTTCGCAAAAATCGATATGTCATCCTTCCAATTGACTTCGAAGAAGCTTGGAAAGTGAGCGTCTTTGCTTTTGCCTAGTTCACGCTACTTAAATACCAACTGATTTTTTCTCACCAACTAGCAAACGGTCAAGAGAAACGACGAGACACACGAATTTTGTACGCAAGGAATTTTCCTGAATGTATCATACCTATTGACTCTGTGTTTGTTTTCCTCCACAGATCGATAGTCCCTGTCAAACTGGTGCAGTGCGTTATGTCTATTATTTGATCGTTGTGGTTCTGATCCCTTGCAGTTATCCATGTACTTTAGACCTTATACACTCTCCTTTCCTTTCGTCGCTGTGATGGTTATCCTAAGACTGCGTGCTCCTTTCACTTTGGCATCTCTTTTGCTTTCCACATGGAGGTGCCCATTCTTGTGAGCAAGATTACATATGCTGACTCAGTCGGCCCCCGTCATTTTTGCCTCCTCATTGCCCGAAAGGGTGATTATGAGCTTAGACAGTGAGGTGGTTCACATGCGGGGCACATGTACTACCAAGTCATACATCCCCTGTATTTGGAGGTGTGCATATCAAGTCATCCTCATAGCCCAGACTGATACCACAAATCGTAGAATGTCTGATCATAATGACTATAATTTTCATTCACTTCCTATCTCTCATGTCCTCCTAGCTCCTCAACACTCTGAACTGCGCTGGCATTCACGCGCTTAGTTCTCATTTTACGGGAGCAAGATTAAGTAAAATCCTAGAATTTCCGTTGCTCTTTGTGATCACCATGTGGTGGATGCACTCAAAGAGTCGATGCGGAGTACATTCGTTTTCTTGTCACATACTTTAGGGACCCAACATTGAGTCATTACTGTATCTACCCATTTCCCTACACTTACCTTATGTTTTGGTGTAACGTTGACGCAATGATCTGGCACAAACCCTACTTTGTTGTAGTTTGCCCAAGCTCGCTAGCGCGCTCTGTCGCGACCTGAATGGCACGGGCAATAGTGGATCTCACCCGCCCGTCCTCCATGGCGAGGAGACCCGCGATGGTACAGCCACCAGGTGCTGATTAACGCACGTGAACTGAAAAGGAGACGTGTGAGCCATTTTTCTAACTCACTGGTGACCGAGTCCTTAATCTGGGCCGGATGTGAATCGGGCTGCAAGGCCATGCGAGCAGCGCCTTGCAATGCTAGATGAAAAGTATGCAAACCAGTCAAGTTGAACGTTAACAATTAGCACACGCACACTGAGCCGCCAGTTCCAGGGCCTCCGCTCGCGGCAAACCCATCATGACACCGCCGTCCGCCATTGCCTCGAGAAATATGCATGCAAACGCGGGTCCGGATCCCGATAATGCCGTGCACGCATCGAAGTGCCTTTCCTCAAGGAACCGACAACGCCCGATCGAGGAGAATATTTGCATGATGATCAGCCTGTGTAGCTCTTCCGAGTCGGAAGGTGGGAGGGTCGAGATGACCGTCATGCCCTCGCGAATCTGACGAAATATTATGACTACATAGTACCCCAGGGTGGCGGAGGACGTTGGCAGGAACGCACACGGCATGCCACGTTGGGCATCGCACGAATTACTGTCGTGCTGGGAAGGACCCAGCTGGAGAGTTGTGCGATGGTGACGCCGGTAATGATGCTGATGAGTAACTTTCCGGCCAAAGCATCTTTAATCCCATTCTCGCTGAGCAGCGGGTGTGCCACCTGCGGTTTGCAGCTGAATGCGAGGAGTTGGCCAGTATGGTGAATATAAAGGCATGACGCGTACCATAACAAAACGACGTCGGACTGCTGCACCGCCGAAGCGTTTTGCCCGACAATGACATCGACGGCATCCCCTCTGATAAGCGCCCTAAATTTCTCGCGGAGGCGCTTCGCGCTTTCTTCACGCTTTACGCACGCGATGAAGCGAGAAGGTAAAGTCGGATCATCGTCAGCGATGTTGGTTGGGGTGGAGGTTCCGGGCGTGTGAGACTCCCACTTGGGCTGGCCAGAAACCAAGCCATGCAAGGGGCTTTGCGAGTTGAGACTAGCGAGCACGCCCGACGTTATCGCTATGCCCATTGTTCCACATCCTACAAGAGATCGTAGTCAGCATTAGATACACGGGATGAGTGGACACGCACACCTAACACACATAGCGTGTAACCCATGATATTTTCTTTTTCTTGAAGCTTATAGGATAAAGCTTGATGAAGGTCAAAGAGAGGTGGCGTTTTTCATCGTCAAGTGATCGTTTCCCGCTGTGCGTTATTACCGTATGCGCGTGCTCGTCACCGTCGGGTCAACCAAATTCGATGCACTCGTTGGGGCTGCGTCCTCTCAACCTGTGCTCGATGCTCTCACTCAGAAAGGCTACACCGATGTAATCGTCCAATGCGGTAACTCCCATATGGATGGGTTCGGCCCAAAGGATGTAGAGTGGAACGTGCGCCGATTTGGGCTGAGTATCAACGTGTGGAGGTTCAAACCGAGTCTCGACGAGGAGTACGACGCCGCCGATCTGATTATAGGACATGCAGGTCTGCACCCTCCATCTTCTTTTTTTTCGCTGGCCACTCTGTGGCCCATAACCTAGGGGATTGTCCAGGCTCCGGCACCATACTTGATGTACTGAGAAGGAGCAAACCTCTCATAATCGTGCCCAACCCAACTCTTCTCGACAATCATCAGGAAGACATGGCTCATGTTATGGGTGTGTTGGGACATGCAAGGGTATCGACGATCAAGTGAGCATGAATTGCAATCGCATGCTTTTATTCCTTCATAACCCTGTTCTAGCGAACTTGCGCAGACTATCAAAGATCTAGACCCATCGGGCCTAGTACCATTCCCACCGCTTGATGGTAGCAAGTTTTGCAAACTGATGGATCAAGAGATGGGGTTTGAACTATAAGCTTGGACCGTCTGAACCATACCGACCTTGTTTACATCTTTGCTACTGTATCCACCATCCCATTTCACGAAGTTTGCACGTACTCGAAGGAAAATTACACATACCAATGACATCGGAGGTCACTGCAACCGTCGTTGACGATGATCCAGAGGCGTACGAGCAGAGACACGTACATGCGATTTATGACCATATCGCGTCTCACTTTTCTTCAACCCGTTACAAGGTAATGGATATTACTTTACCTTTCGCAGCAACTCTGAGCGACAATAGCCCTGGCCCCTCATCTCAGAATTTCTATTGAGTATACCTACTGGATGGGTGGGACTTGATTCAGGGGCCGGTAACGGGAAATACCTCGCTCTGTCCACAGACCGTTCGGGGAAGATTTGGACAGTTGGACTCGACCGGAGCCAAAATCTGCTAAATCTTGCAAGAACTGTAGGTGGAAACGGTACATTCCATGAAGTTGTAAGGGGCGATGTGCTGGGGAAGGGATGGCGACGAGGTGCTTTCGTACGCACCCTGTGGTCTCGTCAAGTCTGCCTAAAGGCTGATGCGTCCGTAATACACCCCCAAGGACTACGCAATTTCGATTGCAACGATACATCATCTAGCAACAGTGGAACGTCGGGTGGCAGCTGTGAAGGTTCGCTTGGTCGCATATCACTCACTCACTTCCGGTGATGAGCAGTAACCTAGAGATTACTCGACGTTGTCTCCCCGAGACATGGTCGCATACTGATCTATGTCTGGGCTATTGAACAGGACGAACACTCGAAAAGGATCATCCCGGTACCAGGCCAGGGGAGAACCGATGGTGATGCTGATGGAGAACGGCACCCCAATGGCCAAGATGTCTTCGTACCATGGGTTCTATCTCCAGTACCTAGGACAAAGCAGGCTCAAACGGAAACAAACAATAGGCCAGATGTAATACGGCGCTATTATCACATGTTTGCCAAAGGTGAACTTGACGAGTTGGTACAGAACGCTGCTCAAGAAATAGGGTTGAGAGCTGGCCCTCCATCTTCAAATATGGTCAGGGCAGCAAACGGCATGCAGGGAGTTGAGATCGTCGCGAGCGGTTGGGAACGATCAAATTATTACATAGAGTTGCGACGGTGGCAAAGAGACTAGAGAAGTGTGGGGGGTGATTGTATAGCTCAAAGCGACAAGCGAGAACGATGGTCGGTACGTTTATGGACCTTTTTTTTTACAAGAATACAATACGAGCCGACGTAAATGGAATCACTCGCTCGCCGCCATGACTATAGGAAGAACAAGAAATCAGAAGTGGGGAGGGTACAGATGCGAAGAAAATACACGCACTCGCATTGATAAGATCGCCACCACTTTCCCTCAATACCCTCACAGCCTTTGCTCGTGAACAGTTGACTTGTGCCATTACGAGTTCTACATCCTTAGAATCAACACCAGTCTCGTCAATGGGACCGTCGTCTTCAGGCGCCTCAAGTTCAGGGACGTCGTCATCATTGTCGCCGCCTTTGTCGCCTTCGGAGGTCTCGAGAGCAGCTGCGCTTCCCGCCCCACTGGCCGCTAATTGTTGCGCGGCACTCAGTTGGGCTTGAGCATTCATATCTTCCATCTACCCGGGACACATGGAGCCTCAGGTCGTGATAAATTCCTATTATTCAACGAACCTTGGCTTCACCAAACACAATGTACGTGTCACTGTTCTGTGACTTGAACACATCGGGTGACGCGATCACGAACAAAAGCTGCCAGATATCAATGAGGCACCATCCACGTCGTAGAAAGATGAACATACATTCTTTGGCCGCCGGAGAGTAACACGTGTGATACCAGGAACCTTCTTGAGACCCAAGCCCAATAACGCCTTTCTAGCCTTACGCTCCGAACGTGACTGAATCTTATCGAGGGCGGCAGCAGAAGTAGGGTCTTCCTCGTGATCATGGTCGTGGCCATGGTCATGGCCCTCGTGGTCGGAGTGGTCAGAGGTAACCTCTTCAATGGTAGCAGACATCTACACGATGGACAAGACGCGTCAGCATGTTCATCAGCACTATTCGAGTATGCATCCACCCACTCCGCTGAACGTCCTTAGTATGTTCGTAACTGGAAATAATACTCAAAATGAAAAACCCTCACTTTGTTCTCGTATATCTGGTGTTGAGTGCCACGCTCGTCGTCGTCGCCGGCGACGTAGAGAGTAGGCAGTCGGCCAGGCCAGGAACGTCTGCTGACTAATGCAATCACTTATGAAAGCTGGGCGCCTCGCATCATCCGAGGTGTTAACTCTGCAGAGTAGTCGCTCGAGTTCACAAAGCAAGGCCATGACGCTGAGTATTTAATGTGAAAATCTTACAGTTCTGTTCTTTCACTTGACAGTGACAAACGCCCAACAAATTAGGGTCCGTTCGGTAGGGATAATCTGGATTATAAGCCAGATTATCTGTGCCAAATGAAATAATTTGATTCTGGCTCATTTCGCGTTGTTGTTGTGGCGTTGTGTGACAATTTTG
>QLOT01022243.1:0-11752 GCA_003313875.1 Russula aff. compacta | reverse complement strand
TGTTATGTTAACAGCACTACGTCCGGCTATATTCCACCGGAAACAGAACCGACTGCGGTTCGCCAGATTGTCTCCACAGTATGGCGCACAAGCACAAGACAGCGCGGACGTGCAAATGCAGTCGGGTATGGCCCTCCCCCTCCCTGATCGTGGTGCCATATCTCGTTTCTGATTTTTTTCCCACAATTTGCGGGTCACGCCACGCCGAATCAACTTTGTTCACCATTCCCAGACTATATATGAAGACCGTCGGGTACTGAACTTGATCCAAGAACCGTGTGACAACTGCAAGGAAGCTAGTTATGATCGCGGTCGACGCCGCTGATCGGCAGATGCCACCGGGACTTTGCACCTCGCTGCCTCCTCTCCCAGTAATCGTTAACGCCAAAAATTCTCGTCATTTCCCTGTTGTTTTCTTGCTGTGTACCTTTTGCGTTGTTTGAGAATCTTACAGTACGAGCTGCACTTCAATCTATACAAGCATCCTGTATTCACATAGATCTAATCCTGAATGATGTGACACTCATCGAACACTACACATGCATGGATTTAGGGACGACTGTAGCCCACCCGGAATAGAAGCAGCCGGGCTTCAAGCACATAATCTTCAGGTTGGGCTCTTAATGAGACCACTCAAAAACGTGCCCGAGGGGTCACCGCAAACAACCTCGAGAACCCCCCAACGCGCTTACTTCCGTGGCCTCAGTTTTCCATTGGAAGGTCATTAATGCGCCCTCAAAAATGTACGGAATTCGTTCATAGGATCAAACAAAGCATCTGCTTCCACAGCAGGACCGTGCCATCAATATCCCTTAGTCCGATTAGTGAAGAAGCATCGGAGGCACAGCGAAACAAATCTCATGTAGAGAAACACCGGCCAAGACATCTACAATGGAATCTTTCCGTGTACTGTCATGTCATCAAAGAACATCGTCTACTACTAGCGCCAAGTGCGAAGAATATAATCTACGTGCACCCACATGACAGTGTCCAGGAGAAGGCCCGATGAATCCTCTGAATCAGCCAACGATGAGCACCCTGAGAGGCTGGGACGTGAGCAGGACAGGCGCTTGCGCGACTTTGGCATGTAGTTCATGGAGACGGCGGTGCTTAGAACCGCCTTCCTCCGCGCTTGATGGGCTGCTTCGTTCCACGCCACCTCAATTCGCCGCGCTTGGCACCATCGTCGCTGTCATCGCTGTTGCGATCCTGTCCCACTGCTCTTGCTCTCTTATTCGGGCGCGGCGGGGAGTCTGAGTCCGACGAAGGGGCCTTCGAGGGTACACCGCTTTGTGCCACTGCAGCCGGCAAATGAGATCCAGGGACTGACGAGGTGGGGCTACTGGCTCGGGACGCCGGCTTGCTCTGAACAGCAATGGCTGTGAAGGGTAAACTGCTCTTGCCTTTCCCTAGTTGTCTTCCGGACAGTTCTAAAATACTGTCATCGTCATCCTCACCGGCTTCTGTGCGTGGGTCCCCGGCCCTTGCCTGGCCGAGGATATTCGTTCCTGGGCCTTGTCGCACAGCCGTCGCCTTCGCGAGGGGTCCATCTTCAGAACCAATCTTCACCTGCTCCTGTTTAATGAAAATTATTTATCGGCTGCACAGGAACGGGGCGCTCACATGTGGGTTGGATGACTGCGCATGTTCTAAGTTGATAGATGTAGGTCGGTTGGCCGGGGTCTTGTCAAGCATCCATTGGCTTCTTACGGCAGAATCAACGGAGGGTAGGGTAAGTTCTGGGCTTTCGAACTCGTCAACAATGGCCGCTGCGGTGTGTAATCAGCGGACCTGAGCGACGCAAGCAGCACACCAGCGGCTTAGATGACCCACGAAGATTAGTGCTAAAGGCAAAAAGGGCCGACATTCTCCGGATGCTTGTGCATGCGCGTGGTTGGGAGAATATGTTTCTTATGTGTGTATCCACGCTACGACGTGCGGTCCGGCCTACTCGGTCAACCTCCTACAAAGTGGTGCTCAGATGCGATGCTTTCCTGGGTGTGGTACAAATCGGAATAGAAAGAGACTAGAACCACGGAAGTGGAGGGATGCCGGTGCAAAGAATTTCCTGAGTCATAGCCTTGGGCGCTACAGCCTAGCCCCATGATATGACATGAGGCGCGAGCTAGCCCCGCGCCAAACTGAAACGAGGGTGCTCATGATTGTGTGGGACAGTCGAAGCCTACCTTTTCGAGATCGTTGCCGGAGATCTCGCTGATAGCGTCCGGCGACATGAAGGCCAGGTAAGCGGTGCTGAGAAGTGGGACCATGAGATGCTTCGAAAGCACATCTGCCGATTGCTTGGGCCCAATGGAAAAGGTCTCCCATCTCCATTTGAAAGAATCCCCACAGAGGTCGATGGCCAGATCCTACGAAGCATATGAGAGCCCAAAGGGTGCACAGAAGACGACCATACTGAATAACGTGACTCTATCACATCAAAGGATATATCGCCCATCATTCCGGGGGAGTGCACGTCCACGAGATACTGTAAAGCCTGGTAAAGCCAGCTATCTTCCTCTAGATGTAGCAGATGGCTGAGAGCGCTATTTGTAGTATTCAGTGTGGACCACCGGCGACTTAATTGCTGCCGCGATAGGACTGTGAACCATAAATATAGAAATGATCGAGTGAGTATCTCACTGAAGGGGAATGCAGATGTACGCACCCTCGACCCATACGGTCTTAGTATCTGTTATCAAGAAAACGCATGTTTGATCGGCGAAAGCTGAGTGTAGCTTCTACTGAGAGGCGCCTCAAGATGTCGAAAATGCCATAATTTTACGATAAAAGAGGGACGAACCATAAGGTACGGCGCTGACTTTTCATTATCGATTTTTACCAGCCATTCCTTTGATAGGAGATGATCTGAGTGATTCTGTGGATCGACTTGAGTGTGGATGTTCTTTGAAGAAGAGAAACATGTACTCAACCTCTGTGAACTCGTTCATCGGATCGCGGAATGACAGCAACTACTGCAAAAGGGCCACGTACGCACACACTGTGCGTGTGACCACCGTGGGAATCCAATTTGATTGACTAGTATCATCACTCCCACCATCTATCTGAATCCTTGTCCTTGTCCTCTCGAGTTCATAACCCGGGGGATATGCGAGACAATGTCTCGGGAAATCCACCTTCGCCAACTTACCACCCTTCTCACGAATTCCCAGGAGGCGACGAAGGTAGTTCTCATCATGGTTTCCACACCTATACCGAGTCAACGCGCACACCCTCGAACGACTTCCCTATCTGCCGCCTTGTCATTCAAGAGGGTAGATTTATCTCGCAAAAGCGGCGCCTTGCCGTCATCGATGGCTATTCAGAGGTCCAGTTCGGGCGAGACGTGGCCCCACCAGGTGTCAGCACTCCGAGGATCCGACTAAGGGACATGGAAGTTTCCAAGCTTCATGCGACGCTCTTTTGGGACACTGAGCGATCCGAATGGGCGGTTGTGGACATGGGGTCAAAACACGGGACATTTGTCGGGTCCGTACAGGGTACGGATCGTGTGAGGTTATCCGCATCACGAATAGCAAGCATGCCCAAACGCTTGAAGCATCTAGACAGGCTGTCCCTCGGTGGTACGACTTTTGTGGTGCACATTCATGAGAATCGCCTTCCTTGTTCGGATTGCTCTGCATCTGGACAAGGTAGTGACAACCTCATTCCGCTGTTTTCCCATCAGAGGGATAGCGGGACTGCCTCTCAAGCTGAACGAAGCCTCAAACGCGGTGCAGATTCCAGCGATGATGTGCCACGCAATGCAAAGAGAGCACTGGCGTCACTGAAGCGCAGTCTACTAAGCCGACCTGGGGGATCCTTTCACACCGAGTCCCTACAAGGTGAACCTGTGCGCCCATCTAATTACGGGGTCGTACAACGGCGTAGATCCTCCGCGCCGGATACGACTGGTCCGCACCTGGAGTCTTCACCCTCACCCCATGTTGCGGACAAAGGGACGACGACCATTACACGAGAACGGTCGCGGTTTACATCGATAAACATTGGACGGCTGCCGATGAAGCAAGTCGAGGAAGGTGGCACGTCGGAGCTTCCAGGCAAGGGCGACAGGGCCTAACGACACGTAATGTTATTGTTTGATCGGTCGCGAGCAGGGCGGGTCGTAGTCATAGCAGGCACGGCAGAGCACAGCGTTCAGGCCGTTCAGGACTGAAGTAAATTGAATGCCAGTCACGCGAGTTGCACGCGTGTACGCGTTATTTGAGCTTGTTTTTTATTCGATCACGTGGCAAGTTGGAAGAGTTGTGTGTCCCAAAAAGGGCGCGAGCGAGCGCGTCCAACGTTCGTTGTTGTGAACACAACCAGCGGCTGGCCTCGTCCACATCCCTTTCCTTTTCTTCCAACCACCCCCTTGTGGTCTCCCCTCATCCATATTATCGGGGCCCATCTTCTCCGTCTTTTTTTTTCCCCCACACCTTCACCCCCATCCCCCCTCCCACCATTGCCTGCTTGGTTTCTCTTTCCCGTGTCTCTTTGCTAAGCTTCATCCATTTCACAATCATCTTTACTTTACTATTCCTTCTTAGGACCTAGATGGCTCAACGTGTACGCCATTTGCTTCTCACAACTTTCGTCGCCACACACTCACACGCGCTTTGCCACATGCTTCGATTTGTTAGCTCCCATTGCGAAACCGGACTGGTATCCAACGCCCCAAGAACCTGGATGAGAATGCAACGAGCAAACTACGACAAACTGTCGGTGTAACTTTGCCCGGCGGCGTGCGGGGTGGAGTTCCTGGTGCAAGTACTCTGAAGACGAGCGGTGTTCAGCGTCCCGCTCTTGGGGAGGTTGCCGTCAACCGCAAGGTATGCCCGTGTTATATTCCGTTTCCTCTTTCGTGTCCAATGCTTAGACTGGTGTGAAGAACTCCAAGTTGAAACTCAACAAGGATAAGGCTCCTGAAGTTGGTCAGAAACGGACACGGTCATCCTCGGTTGCAGACGGCCCTCAGCGGGTTCCTTTGGCTGCAAAGCCTACAGCTCCAGGGAATACAATCGTGACCGGAGTACGTAGCACATTACCGCAGCGGCCCCCTTTGGCCCCGACTCTGCCTCAGCGCGTTTTCTCTCAGCCTGAACCGACCGCGGTGCACCTGGAGGGGGTCGTGCGCCTCAATGGACCAGACGATAACATGGATGTCGAAGAGGTTCATAGCACCAAACGCGACTCGGTGGATAACATCCTTATCGTCGGTGATGAGGAGCTGGAGAACATGATTGACGAGCAGGACCGTGCGGAAGTGGTTGAGAATCTAGTCCCCACAGAAGAAGTGGGACACGTTTGGCCCGAGGTATCGCCCAATCACGCGGCAAAATACCAGCGTGAGGTGGATGAAGTACGAGCAAGGTTCGATGCAGAAGACGAAGAATATGATGCCGCGATGTGCTCAGAATATGCGGAGGATATTTTCCATTACATGAGTGACCTACAGGTGAGGCCTCGTTGTGTATTCTTTATAGCACGATGCTTAGACTGTAAAAGGACACCATCATGCCTACGCCGAATTACATGGACGCACAGCATGAGATCACCTGGAGCATGCGTCAGACACTCGTTGATTGGCTTTTGCAAGTTCACCTCCGCTATCACATGCTTCCTGAGACATTATGGATTGCTATCAACATCGTCGATCGCTTCTT
The DNA here is from genome assembly GCA_003313875.1 of Russula aff. compacta. Taxonomy (NCBI): domain Eukaryota; kingdom Fungi; phylum Basidiomycota; class Agaricomycetes; order Russulales; family Russulaceae; genus Russula; species Russula aff. compacta. The sequence continues at coordinate 6,086 of QLOT01022243.1, read as the reverse complement.
GTCCCATCGTACAGTGTCCTTGTTCAAACTTCAACTGGTCGGCGTCACCGCCATGTTCATCGCGTCAAAATACGAAGAGATCCTTGCGCCATCTGTGGAAGAATTTGTCTTCATGACAGAGAATGGTTACGCAAAAGAGGAAATCCTGAAGGGAGAGCGGATCGTGCTTCAGACTCTCGACTTCAACATCTCGCACTACTGCTCGCCTTATAGCTGGATGCGTAAGATTAGTCACGCGGATGATTACGACATCCAAACACGAACTCTTAGCAAGTTTCTCGCCGAAGTGACACTACTTGACCATCGGTTTCTGCGCGTCAAGCCGAGCATGCTCGCAGCAGTTGGTATGTACACGGCGCGGAGGATGTTGGAGGGAGACTGGGTGAGCATCCCATCTATCGGGGGCTTAAGTCACGTGGGTACTGACTTTTCGCATTCAGAACGACGCATTTGTTTTCTATTCTGGCTACACCGAAGAGCAATTAGAGCCTGGATACCATATGCTATTGGACAAGATTACGGAGCCCGGCTTCGACAAATTGTACCTGTACAAGAAGTATGCTCACAAGAAGTTCCTCAAGGCAGCTGTGTTTGCGCTCGAGAAGGCTCGGGAACAAGTCAATCAGGGAGAAGGCATGGTCCTAGCATGATTCACACCTACCCACATTGTCCGAAGTGCTTTCAACGTCGTGTCCCTCCACATGTCTCTCGCATGCATTTTCTCTATTGAGCCCAGGCTCATTTGTTGAAGCCTACCCCTCGTCGCTGTTTCAGTTTTCTCGCCTTGTCAAGCTTTCAAGTCCGTTGTGCAGTTCAGACCCCTTGTGCAATTACATTCCAATCCACACAATCACATCATACACCATGCAATCGCCTCTTCCCAATCATGTCACCGTCGCTCTCTTCGCTATTGGATCTTCATTGCATGGCTGTTTTGCATTTGTACGTCACCCGCTGTAACGCTCCTTGCGTCTGCCGCTCCTCGTGCAGTCCTGCTCTCTGGTTCGCGAGTGGGGTTAGTCCTTATCGTCATCGGATATGTCCTTGTTCCTCCAGCGTCGATATGCTTCTGCGACAAACCCTTCTCTCCCCCATCCACTTTCCCCCTAGCGCTGAACTGCACGCTGTCAGCCATACCCGCGATAAACTGCGGCGATTATCTATGCGTCTCACCGATCTAAACACGTCCTTCCGTGTCTTCGCTTTGTCGATCCATATTACACTTCCTGTTCAATTACTTGTAGTTTTCCTGCTATATTGTTCTTCTGATATCCTCTTTGCAATGTTTTTTTCTCTCTCTTATCTTTTCTACCTTCCTCTGGGGTACATTTACAGAGCATTGAGGATGTATGCATACTCGCCAACAATGATGTATATACATCACATCCGCGCTGAGCGCCGTCGTCATGGCCTCGCTTGGCATATTTATAGATCACCTGATCCCTTTTGCGCACGTGGAAATGCGGGGAAATCAACTCCGAAAATCAATCACATGCCAGCTAAGCACTATCCAAATTCCGATCGGACTCGTCCGCTCGCATAAAGGCAAGACAGCCAGAGGATACACACACTCTTCCTCTCTCCCTCTCACGAAATGGCCCTCTCCTTCAAAGGACACGTCGTCGTTGTCACAGGCGCAGGTGGAGGTCTCGGCAGAGCGTCAGTTTTTCCTCCATTGGTACTCATCATCCATCAAATAGCGTTTCATCCCTAGGTACTCTTTGCTATACGGTTCGCGCGGTGCGAACGTCGTAGTGAACGATTTCAACAAAGAAGCCGCGCAAAAGGTTGTCGATGAGATCAATACTGGTATGCGTTCTCCTTTCCTGTTTGTGCGGAATACAAGCACCGCGTTTAATTGTGGGAAATAACCTAGGCGGTGTTGGAAGAGCCATCGTGAACAGTTCTTCTGTGACAGACGGACATGCAGTTATCAAGGCAGCGTTAGATGCCTTTGGGGGCGTCACCATTCTCATTAATAATGCTGGGATTCTGCGGGACAAAGGGTTTGCCATCATCTTCTCTGCAAAGAAAAGCATCTGTGGGATCTAATTATATATGATGGTTTAGTTTCAGGAACATGTCTGACAAAGAATGGGACCAAATCCAAGATGTACACCTCAAGGGCGCATTTTCCTGCACCCATGCTGCCTGGCCAATCTTCCGCAAGCAGAAATTCGGCCGGATTGTTAACACAGCTAGCGGTGCGGGCTTGTACGGTAAGATACTGTTGTTAGTATTATCTTTGTCGTTCCTGCAGTCTTATCCCCGTAGGTAATTTTGGTCAGGCTAACTACAGCGCGGCGAAGATGGGTCTTGTTGCCTTCACCAAGACACTGGCGCTGGAGGGTGCCAAGTATAACATCAAGGTCAACGCTATCGCACCCGTGAGTACTTGCCTCGAGTTTCAATGCCCATTCCTCTCATCTTATTTTCAGATTGCTGCCTCTGCCATGACGGCCACTATCATGTCACCAGAGACGTTGCAGCACTTCAGTGTATGTGCTTTCCATCAAACCACCGCCTACGTCTGTCTCACCACTTCTTTCAGCCCGAATACGTGGCTCCCGTGGTCGCTGCCGTCACTCATCCAGACGGTCCTGATGTTAGCGGAAGGGTGTTCGTCCTTGGAGCCGGTTACGTCTCCGAGGTCCGCTGGGAGCGCAGTAGAGGCGTGGTGTTTAAGACCGATGATAGCTTCACCCCCTCGGCTGTGAGTGCACCCCTTCTGCTTTTCTCATACCTTTCAGACCTTGGTACGTTACTCAGGTGAAACAACGATGGGAAGAGCTCACGAATTTCGCAAATCCGGATCAGTGAGTGTCGGAGTTTGCTAACCCGTGTCTGAATTGTTATTTAGCCATGTAGTCCGCAGAGCATGAATGACGGGAATATTGTGGAGAAGCTAGAACAATCACGATCCCTTCCCTCGAACAAATGCGCTTCACCTGAGGTCCGCTTTGATGGTCAGACTGTGATCGTTACCGGCGCTGGTGGAGGGCTCGGCAGGTCCTACGCCTTGATGTTTGCACGACTCGGTGCTAATGTCGTTGTCAACGATGTGAGCGAGAAGGGTGCCAACGCCGTAGTCGATGAAATTATCAAGGGTGAGGCTACTCAGCTATTGACCTTTCGGACCGTAGTACTCAAGGTTCTCTTTAGCTGGCGGTTCCGCGGTACCTGCGGTGTGCTCTGCGGAAGACGGTGATGAGATAGTGAAAGTTGCCTTGAACCGATTTGGTGCTGTGCACGTGCTTGTTGCGAATGCCGGTATTCTACGCGACAAGTCATTTACAGGGATGAGTGAGAAAGAATGGGATCAAGTAATTGCAGTTCATCTAAGGTGCGTTCCCCTTTCGCTGTTGAATCATCTACTGAAGCCTGCGTAGGGGCACTTATAAGGTAACTATCCTGTTCGTTGACCACGGTTGAAACACTCAATCTGTTTGTAGTGTGCTAAGGCAGTGTGGCCCATCTTCCACAAACAGAAGTATGGCCGCATTTTGGCTACTGCCTCTGGGGTTGGGATTTGTATGCTTTCCCCCAGACGTCGTCACTCTTTCTAATGCTTTACGCCAGACGGCAATTTCGGCCAGACAAACTACTCGACGGCTAAGGCCGCAATAATTGGGTTTACTCGGGCCATCGCCATCGAGGGAAAGAAGTATAATATACTCGCAAATATTCTAGCACCCTCCGCTGGCACCGCGATGACGCAGACCATCTGGTAAGTTGACCCATGCCGTGGCCACTCAGTAAATCCCTCATCAGTCCCTAGGCCGCAAGAAATGGTTGACGCTTTCAAGGTCAGACATTCAAGGGATGCAAGTCAGACACAAGCTGATGATTTTGCAGCCCGATTTTGTCGCACCTGTTGTTGGCTACCTCGTTAGCAAAGGTTTGTTATTCCAACTATTTCTCTGTATGCACGTTTGACTGTTTTCTTTAGACAATAACGAGACAACCGGCTCCCTGTTTGAGGTTTCCGGCGGGTGGGCAGCGCAAACACGCTGGCAGCAAGCAGGGGGTCATGGTTTCCCAGTCAACAAGCAGCTATCTCCGGAGGACGTCGTTGCAAAGTGGAAAACTATCACAAATTTCGGTCAGTTTCTATTCCGACCACCTTGACATTGGTCTCATACTCTCTCGTAGACGATGGGCGTGCGACAAATCCAGCGAGCCTTCAGCAAAACATAGAGCTGGTATGTCATATCTCATGTAAACGATACGGCTCTGACCTCAGCTCTGTAGTTCTTAGAAAACATCAACAATAAACTAGTCAAAGCCAAGCTATAGTTCAAGTTGATAACTAACCTTGTCCTCACACATTGGTTTAAACTTGACAATTATAACTATTCTTTTTCAACTACCTTGCCACACATGGCCGTCCTAAATATGATCAACGCTTGAGCTTGGCATCCCACCGCAAAAAGCCGCCCATAGATACTAATGAATGCAGTGTAGGAAACTGGGTCACCACATAATCTAAAGTCCGATTCGCGTTGTCGAAGGCCCGCTGGTCGATGCAAGAGACAAAAGATTATCACTAGTCACCGCCGTATATGAGTTTACTGACAGAGCCAATGTTCGCTTCGCTGAAATTGTTCGTGAAACTCGTAGATACCATCTTTACGAGAAGGAAGGAAAGATAGATCTGCGTATACGTACTGAGATAGAACGACTAGTACCCTGGTCGACACCGGCGTTTGGCTTCGATGAGGATCTCAAGGACGGACGGGATCGACATGGGAGAAATTGAGCAATTACAAACCTGCAAGGTAATCATCCCCCTTCGAGCTTCGAGAACTCTGGATGGTTGCCCGCGGTGCGGCTATTTCTTGTTAGGGGTACCATGAGGAGACATCACCTCCGATTCGCGTGTGGGATGTCAGATGCCTCTGCACTTTAGTACAGTACACCAAATATAAATGTCAAAGGTAGTTCATTCATATCCTATCGAGAGAATAGGGTCGTTCATGATCTAACATTGGGTGTACATCTACACGCGCAAAAATGTCCCTTTTGGGCTTGTTGTTCCAGGACGAGCCGTAACGTTAATTCGATGGCGTGATGGGTTGCGTAACGATGATTGGTTTTAGCAATAGAGGATCGTGAGCTAAGTTGAGGTGTTGACGTGATCGGCTAGCTAGTTTCAACGTGCCGCGATAATATCATCATCGTTCTACCAACTGGGATTCCGGTCTGTGATACGCAGTCAGATGCCAGTGTAATGCACTCTTGACTGAATATTCTCTGCTAATGTGACATGAGACTAGCACAGGGGTGAATGAAACCTCGCCGCCGGCGGGATAGCTATCCCCTAAACAACGAGGCGCAAGGCGAGGACCTCGGAAGGAACCACGAGTTTTAGGGAAGTTCGCCTCGTGTTATTGATTCTCATGACTATACCCACACCGTTCTGCAGTGCCTGTTATTGCTTCCGGCCAAGCGGGCTGGCTTCCCTTTTATCCCATCAACTACGCGAGCAAAAGGAATGGACATCAGAGTCCCATCAGGCCCATGACACACACAACACACCACTTCGGGTGGTGGAGGGGCTTCAAGTTCTCTTACTGGAAAAATAACTGAAAGAAGTTCCTTGTCGTTCCCAGTTGCCCAATTGACGACTTGGGAACATGTCCGAGTTGCATGGGGTCTATGATAGGGTTCTAGGGTTCTACTGATGGTGAGGGCCCTACTGCTGCATGGAGGAAGCCTCATTTCTGCTGCCCTCTGGAAAATTGGGACAAGGACCCATGCCACTGCGCCGGCGCGGCGCAAATGGGGCCGTCAAGCCCCTGTTTTTTTTTCGAATTAATTTATACGAATCTTTTCTTGCGAGTGGACATGATCATACCCCTCATCCCCCCCTCAGACAGCGCTTCAATCTACGAGGGCCTTTGAGCGCTGCTGAGGAAGGGGGCACCAAGCTACAGCCGCAGCGCACGTCACAATCACAATCACAATGGTATCCTCGTCATTCAGAAAAGCTTTCCATCCACAGTCCTTCGTCGAAGGCCCACTGGTAAGTACTCCGTATCAAAACCCAACTAAAATTATTTACCCTGGCAAGCCGCACTTTTAAA